>JANUWF010002706.1:0-19443 GCA_026120185.1 Voacanga thouarsii
GACTTGCCCTAGGGGGAGGTGGAGGGGGTGTTGAGACTAAATATTCCAAGGACACACTGCAGATAATGATCCACATTGCGACGAGTCAACTACAATTGACCTTAGATAGCATGGAGCTACTATAACTAATGTTTCCTCCATCTATTGTATTTTTTAAGTTTTTTTTTATTTTTCCTTTGGAATTGGTAGTTGCAATGTACTTTAGTTAATAGTGATTATGATGACCACCGATTGAAAGTTTGTAATAAGATACCTAATTTATTGAAGCAAGAGCTTGTAATCATCTTTTTCTCAAAGTAATGTATTTATATATAGCAAGATAGTAACTTAATTAGTAAAAGTGTTCTTTACTAAGTAAGAGGTTGTGGATTCAAATTACATATTCTCTGTCAATTTATAGAAAACAAATAATGTTTTTATGCCTTTATTGGCATTCGAAAACTCCTTGAAAACCAAGAATGATACTCTCAATCCAGAAATAATAACTTAATTTTCTTTTTGATTTGTCTAAAAGTTCAAAATGTTGGTCATATTTAATTTTTTTTTGCATTTTACCTCTACAACAATTTTTCATCAATTAATTAATATTACAACTATTTATAATGAATTTATTTTAACCAAGAATGATAACACATTCTCTTATAAAAAAGTCAAAAGTCTACTTAATTTTCTTTCTACTAAGAATGAAGTGGTAGGATGTAATTAATGGGATGAGATTTTATTAAAATGAAAAAAAGGGTAGAATTGACATTTTAATTCCTTTTATTATAAAATTTCACAATTCCTTTAAATATGCATAGTTTTAGCAATTAGGTTACTTATTTTTAGATGGGGGTAAATAGTTTCTTTATGATCTTGAATTTGCTTAATTATTGGGCGGAATTAATACACAAAACTAGCATTTGCGAGAAAAGTCAGACAAGTTGTATTAGGATACTATGTTTATTTTCCTCCTTTTTCCCACTCACAAAGAATTCAATTTTGAGTCCATCCACCATTTGCCACACCATAACTACCTTGTAGCACCATTTGCTCACCCAACTAATGTAAGGAGTTTTTTTTTTTTTGGAAGGGGGTGTGGAATGAGTGAATTATATTAAGAATAATGCAAAAGTAAAGTAGATTGAATGAAATGGGCCATATTTTGTATCCATTAATGCCTTACACCAATTGGCTAGGAGATGTGCAATAAACTTCTCTCTATGTTTTACAAATTTAAACTGAGGGAAAAGACGTAAGTCAGCAATAGAAAATAGCACCTAGCAGGGGGAGAGGCTTCTCTCCAATTTTCAAAAAACTAGAGATCTTCCAGGCTTTCAAGAATAGAAAGACACGTTATTATATTAGTGGTTAATGACTAGGATTAGATTTTTTTTTTTAAAAATCCTCCTTATATGTTCCATTTTTTCTCCAATTAACTCTACGTCCATTTACTTTTGTTCAGTTTAAAAAAAAAAAAAAAAGAGGAGGAAAAAAACAAAACTAAATTATCCGATTAATTAACTAAATCTACAAAAGCACTCCCACCTAAGCATGCACAGTTCTTCTGCAGTTCAACTCTATCTTGATAGGAATTTTGTTTTCAATTATTATAGACATCCTACATGATTCAAATTATATTAAAGACGAAAAAAGATTCTTGCTCTAGAGTTTGAATTTGGTATTTCTTTTTTATTTCGTCAGTCCACTCCCCATAATTGATCAAAGCAATGAGTCAGGTTTCAAGGCGAAAACATCAATGCTAGATGGAGGCATTTTTCTTTAATTTATTTATCAATTTTCTTTTATTCTTGTGCTTACTGAAAACAAAGTCAAAAACTATAAAACTAGGTATTCATTGTTTTATTTGAATTTGAAGATTCATAAATTATGAGAAATTGAGCGCATAACAGAGTTTCAGGGGGATAATATACTCATAGACGCAAATGAAAATTTTGCAAAACCTTAACAGAATAGTTCTAAGGATGGAAGAGTTGTACACCAGCTTGAAGGGTCAAAGAATAATGTTGTACAGATGGATGGTACCTTCGAACCGCCACTTATGTCTGATTTTTGGGCTTCGCGACCAATCAAGGGTTTGTCTAATGGGATGGTAATCAAGCTGATGTTACTAAAGCAAGAGTACGATCACCTATTGGTCTAGTAGTTTATCCCAATTCATATGCCTTTTGCCAAGAGCACAACATTTTTGGATAGTCCATTTTTGCAAATTCTGCGCGCTAAATAGAAACATCTTGAGAAGATTAAAGGCTAAAGATGACATTATGTTGCTAGGCGCCACCTACACTTCTACTTTTTCTCATGATGGGAGAGTTTACTTCTTAGACACAAGAGTCATTTGGCAGAAATATTAGACATGAATTTAAAACGAGCTACAACGGACACAGTCAAAACAAACTATGTAAACTTGGATTTATTTGGATATGAGGGATGATATATATATGCGGAGATATCTCTAATTAATACTTGTGCAAAATTTTATTGGTCAATAAAAATTCTGTACTTGAGTCCAAAAATAACATATTTTCTATTCTTTTTTTACTTATACATAAGAAATTCAAGAAGACCGTGGTGAAGTATAAGTGCAAGAAATTCAAGCAGTCCAAGAGGTGTTGGATAGAAGGACAGAAGTACAAGAAGAAAGGATTATCGTCAATAATTTGAAATTGATACCGGATCTAAGGCAAGAAATCATTAAAGTACAACAAAGTAATACAGAGTTTTAACTTTTCAAGGACAAAAAACTTAAATGGGAAGGCGGTGATTTCCGACACGATGAGGCAGGGAGTGATATGTTTCCGAGATTGTTTGTGTCCGCTCGATGAGCAACAACTGAAGGATAAGATTTTAGAAGAGGCACATAGAAGCAAGTACGCTATTCATCCGGAAGAAGAAAAAATGTATCAATATCTGAAGAAAGCTTATTGGTGGCCTGGAATAAAGAAGGCCGTGGTGAAGTATGTATCCACATGCCTGACCAGTCGGAAGGTTAAAGCAAAGTACAAAAAGTCGGCAGGATTGTTGTTGCAACCTTTACCGATGCCATAGTGGAAATGGGAAAATGTGACTATGGACTTCGTTATCAGACTGCTTATGGCAAGGACCCAAAAGAATGCTATATGGGTAGTGGTAAACAGATTGACTAAGTCAGCATATTTTATATTGGTGAACGTAAGGGATTCAGTAGAGAAGTTAGCTCAAACATATGTGCAGGAGATAGTCAGATTGCATGGAGTACCTTCGAGTATCATGTCCGACTGAGACCCGAGGTTTACATCCTGATTTTGGGAGAAGTTTCCAGAATCAATAGGTTCTAATCTAAAGTTCAGTATGACGGCACACCCGCAGACCAATGGCTAGTCAGAAAGGGTTATTCAGATATTAGAAGATATGCTAAGAGCTTGCGTATTGGATTTTAGGGAGAAGTGGATTGATTTTTTACCATATGCGGAATTGGCTTACAATAATAGCTACCAATCTTTGATTGGAATGGCTCTGTATGAAGCGTTGTATAGACGTAAGTGTCAAGTACTTACATGCTTGGAGTTGGTCGAAAGACGGCCACAGAAGCAAGTCTAGAGAAGCCTGCATTCAGGAAATGCCAGATAAAGTGAAGCTACTCAGAGAAAAGTTGAAAGCGGCTTAAAACCGACAAAAAAGTTATGCGGATAATAGGAGAAGGGAGTTGGAATTCCAGGTAAGAGATAGTGTGTTCTTAAAGTTGACTCCGAGTAGGGGAATCTTAAAGCATCTGAAAGGCGAAAAGCTAAATCTGAGATATTTGAGACCCTTTTCAATAACGGAAAGAATTGGACCAGTTGAGTATCAGCTAGATCTACCAGATGGTTTGACTAGAATACATAATGTATTCCATGTGTCTCGATTGAAGAAATACAATGCCAACCCGGGACATGTTACGAATAACGAAGCTGTTGGTTTTGCAACTCGACTTGAGCTACGGGGAGAAACCCGTTAAAATTTTAGACCAAAGTATCAAAACTCTCATGAATAAGCAGATACCGATAGTAAAGGTACAGTGGGAGCAAAAAGGCACTCAAGATGTCACGTGGAAAACAGAGGAATGGGTGAAGCGGAAATACCCCGACTTGAATAAAGGTACACGCTGAATTTCAGTGCGAAATTCTTCTAAGGAGGAGAGGATGTAAAGCCCCACCTAAACCTACTATAGAGTAAAAGGGATGGGGTTCATACCATATCATCGTGCATAACATATATTCCTTGAATGATTTTGTGTGCCTTAGAATTGTGGTTTATGGGTTAAATTATTTGTTTGTACTTGTTGAGTAGAAAGGATAAAAAGGTAATTTTACTTGATGTCGAAATAGGAAGATGGCTTTAGGTTAAGATGAGAAGAGAATTTGGTTGAAAAAATAAGAATAAGAGTCATTGTAATTAAGTGATTAGAGCTTTGTGATTAATCTCTAAGGTTTTGAGTTCAAATCCCATCACTTAAGTTTTATTCATAATTATCTTAATTATTGTTTGAATTTTCTTCTTTCTTACATTCCTTAGGAATGTTGTCTTAGTGAAAGCACCATGTGATCTTGTCTTAAAAGGAATTCTAGAAGAATTTTTGTCTCTATTTTTTTTTTGCAAGCCTTGTCGTAACCTCTTTGAATTGAAACTACTTCAATTTCTTTAATTTATTTTTATATCTATAAAAGTCTTGAATAACTTCTTGCTTGAAGTTTCAAAAATTCCAGTTCTTGTGGGATAGGAGGTTGGCCGAAATTGTGACACACGAATCACAAGAATGTCATCACTAAGGTTAATATACAAATTGACACCCCATACAATGGCCTTACACCGCTAACCATATACCAGAAAAGGAATCACTTTGCAAAGTCCTGCGGGCCACAACTAGCCTTGATATAATATGGAGGAATTATTTATCCTTGCACATTTTTACATCATCTGTTGATCGAGAACTATTTTGCTATACAAACGTGGAATAGAGAGGTGTGGCGTATGTCCGAAAAGAACAATCAGCGAGGTAATTAAGTTAAGGCATCTTATAATAAAACACTGTAAAGCATAGACACAACTAAATAAGGAGTTGAAGTTACATAACTAACCATTATCATGAGCAGAGAAATCAAGTACACTAGCTGGTTCAATGTACGTGGGATTCATCAACCCAGTTTTGCAGATATGCAAATAGTAAAACTAACTTTTTTGCCTTAGAAATGAGGCAAATGCTACTATAGTTGTCCAAAATAGGCAAATCTATTCATAATTATAACATAGAATGTCAACCTTATTATTAGTATAGGTACGTGCACGAAAGGAAGGTTAGTCATGTTGCATTGCAAATTTCTTTGATACACCCCAAATTTCATTGGTACAACTGGATTGTTATGCAAGTATCGTTTCAGGTTTTTCTTGGTACACCCCGAATTTTTCTTACCACCTACTTATGCTAACATCAACTCATGAGATTACTTTAGAGATAACTATGCATCTTCGACTAATGATGCTTCAATGCCTTAAGCATTGCTTACCTTCCTCTGTGACGACATGAGGCGAACATAAGTGGGAATGTGAAGTTCTTGGTTGTGGTTCGATTCAAACTCGCCAGCTAATATTTTTCTTTCTCCTTATCTAGTACAATAACCATCCGAGCAGGACAACCAATATTCGTTTGTGCGCGAGGACGCTTGATTTCTTTTTCGCATTTGTTGATCCTTTTAAATCCTTCTTTGCAGCATGTAAACCTCCAAGATGTTAACACACCGACATTGTTCTTGTTCCCATACTTTCTCCATATACCGAAGGCCCATTGCTGTACCATAATAGAAATTGTATGCATCTTCTTTGGAATCAAATAATTGTCTAACAACAAGTACCAAGCAAACGTTCACATTAGAACTATCCTCCATTAAAAGGGACTTACACACTTTAACCAAAAAAAAAAAAAAGAAAAAAAATTAGCTAAATCAAAATAGCTAAGTAGCTTTACACACAAGTTTTGTAATTGCGTGTAACATGGGACATAAATAGTTCAATACCTCTAACTAAAAAACTACTATATGTAGGAAAAAAAAAATATTCTCTTGGTCCAATTTAAAGATTACAACGACAAGAGAAATAAAAATATTAAATATCTTGTGGAATGGTACTTGAAAATATCTTCACAAAAGAAAGTCTCAATCATATGTACATCATAACGAGGGTAATATTAACATGACCTACGGACACATATACATTAGTGGACATGAAAGGATTCCGGTGAGATATCTTCATTGAGAGAGTAATGTATGAGAAAATTTTAACTTATCTTGATTTAACCTTGGAAGTATCAAAGCAAAGGTAATAAACAAGTAAATGTGGATGAAACTGTATCGAGTATTATGTTCTATATAAAATTAGTGAGGCGTGTATTGACATGGCAAGCAATCTCATAAACATGGGCCTATATATTGCATAATTCGCTCTCACAAATACAAAAATATGAATATTAAACTAAAAAACCAGGGTTATATTGGAAGCATATCTTCAAAACAACTTTCTTAATTTCTATCGGAAGACAACGAGAATGACAAGAAAATTTCAAAGACTAAATCTTAATAGCAACTTTTCGAGAAGAAAAATACCATCAATATTGAATGTTGACAGCCTCGCATGTGTGCTTCAGGATAACTTCCATTTTTCAATGCTCATGATACTTCATCCTCCTCCTTTTTTCTCGAATTTTTTAACCTATTTTGCAATAGCAATGTTATGCTCCTTTAGGTTTCATGGCATTTTCACTTCACCATTTCTGGTGCCGTGAGAAAAGTTCTCATTTTCTGATGATACGAAACAGAAAGAGAGTTGAAACTTTTCCATCACATATCAAGAAAGCTTCTATTTTTGTTTGCACTACTTTGATTAGTCTTCCAGGTGTAGTTTGGGCGAGATTTGCAAAATTTGAAAAATTAGAAAAATAGAGCCAAAGTACAAGCTATTGGGAACTGTGTTGCAGCTAGCTAAACTGAAGCTGTTTTCTTAACTTAGCTTCGGGCAAAATGATGTCATTTTGTCCAATTTCGGGACGTGCGATGTGGTTTGTCCTAAGCCAAGTTACGACAAACAAAAAATTAAACTCCTTTCCTCTTCATTTATCTGTTTATTTTAATTAAAATTTTTATTTTTATGTATCTATTTTATTAATAAATTAAAATTACATTAATTATTATTTTTTTACAAATATTTTTTTAATACAATGCGTATTTTTACATTTATGGTAAAAAATAAAAATAAATTAAATATACTTATAATATATAAAATTTTGAAATTTGATTACTCTTTAATAAAGAGAGAAATTATTTGAGAGTAAAATAGAAAATATTGATTAATTAACTAAAAAATTTTATTTTTCTTAAAATTTGTGAATCAATTAAAATGAACATATAAAAGGATGGAAGAAATAGCTTTCTAAAGGATGTTATAAAAATAAGAAATTATTAGATAAATTACTCCTTGATGATATTAGGGGTTTTTTTTAAAAATTAATTTTTTTTAACTTGGTGTTTGAGTTTGGCTGTGAATTAATTGTACACACTGTGCTTTGTGCATGAAATCAATGGATTCGGTATAAGTTTTCTAAACCACAAATATGCCAAGCTCCAGTCCACTTCTGCAAGACCTACAAATGAAATTGCGTTACCAACCCAGAATAAGCCCTCACCAATATTCAGTCGAGCATGGGAGGAAATATGAAAGAACAAAATTTTCAAATACTACTTTTATTTCACAAGATAAGTCGTTTTGGAATTAAAAAGTTTTTTATAATATAAGTCGTTTTATAAAAATTTATTACTTTTTTTAATTCTATCCTCCCTATAATCTCTCATTTTCTACTAAATATGAACTATCTCTCTTTAATTACCAAAATAGATAAAGAATTAATTAGAGTATTTTTAAAATTTTAGTTTTAAAATTATTCAGAATTTAAGACTCTTAATTCTTGAATATAAATCTAAAACGACTTGTTTTATGAAGCGAAACGAAAATAGTATTCTTTTAACACTTCCACTATCAAACACCATAACGATTGCTTTACCAAATTTTACGAGACCTTCAATTTTATGATTTCCTATTCTTTAGTGCTGACTATGCTGGGCTGCTGTGACTTTTAACTTGGAGACCAAGCACTCACGTAGCAACAAAGATTTTCAGCGGTACCTTATGCCATGAGGCTGCAAAGTTCCACATGTGTAGCTTTCAAATACATGAAATTGATAGAGGGGAATCACTTTCCAGGAATTCAATAGTTAGCTGCGAGCAAAAATCAAAGAAAACGTGTCCCTGAGGCAACTAAGCAAGCTGAATATTGGTCAAAATTCTATCAACAAAAATCCCAAGACATCTTGTTAATTAATTTCCTGGAACTCTCATTTCCACACTTGTCCGGATACCATTTACAAGTAAGGAGACGAAGTCATCAGTCTATTTTTCATTCATTATTACTTCATGTTTCACCCGTAGTGCTTCATCAAAGGATCCAAAGTCTAAGGCTTCTACAGCTGCAGGACCTTCTGATTCTAAGGCCGCCATGATAGCAGCAGCAAAACATTTCTCTACCGTTCACAAAGTGAAATTAGGATGATACTTCCAAATTCCCTTCAGTGTCATCTTGACGTTGCTAGGATGACCCGACTCGCATCGGTTTCCAATGGTGTTGAATATTTCTCCATCTTCTGTAGTGCTAAAGGTTTCTGCAAATTGAAGTTTTTCAGACTATTTCTGCAAATCGAAGTTCTTCAGTATCCCCAAACTAGTCTGAGTTACTAGCTTTCGTTATCAGACTGAAACATGGAAACCAGGGGTTGGTTGGCGGAGGAAATCTTGCTTGATAGTCTTCCCCTGTTGAAACTCATATCTATACCTTCTGCTTCATTAATCTGTACTTCCAAATTTACTGCAGCGCGACATTATTAGATAGGAAATTCTTATATGCATCCGGTGCATTGGTATGTTTTACCACCTACAACACTTGTTATATATCAAATATTGTATATAATTTTACTTGCAAATGGTACAATATCTTAATGCATTAATGCCAGTGCATATAAAAATTTTCCTTATTAGATATGTCAGTGTAAAGACTTTTTATTAACTTCTGTATAACGTCTGACCAGTACTGTAACAACAATCAAATCACATCTTTTGAGATTTATATGTACTAGATTTTTCTTAGTAAACTATACTGAAATAATATGAAGTTGGCCAAAATGGTTTTTAACCATCTTTGATCACCTGGAAAGCTCTGCATACACTTGGTATATATGTCAAAATACAATGATACACCTAATTATTTTAATCTCTTCATTTTTTCTGGCCACTGTAAAATTCACTATCCGATGTTTTGAGAAGAGCAACATTTCCAGAACCCCCCCCCCCCTTTCTATTTGTAAACTTTTAATATTTGAATTATACAGAGGAGAGATTTTTTTTTTTTTTTGGGGGTTCCAAATCCATGAACCTGGATTATAGAGGAGAGAAATTTGAACTTTTTTTTTCTTTTTTGGGGACGACATACTGGTTTCATGAGAATTTTTGGAAAATATGAAAGCTTACTTTCACTTTAAAAGGCAATTATAAGAGTAGGATTGTCTAAAACATTATAAAAACAATTTATCTCAAGCTGTGGCCTAAGGTTAAACTAGGGCTACTTGTGATATTATTGTTAAAAAACATGTGGAGTCCTACTCTATTCTAAAAAAGATGCTTTTCATTAGAGAAATTTGTCTAAAATTTATATATATATATATATATATATATATATATATATATATATATTAGGACAATTAGTCGATGTGGAATAATTTAACAAGAGTAAGCAATTTTTCAAATTTACTGGAGCTGGTGGCTGCAGAAAAAGATCTTCTTCATTTCTTAATATGAGACAGGCAAACACGTATATATAAATATGTATCTAGCTATTATACAAGGAAGCAATAGATTTATCTCTAAATTGGAGGTTCAGAAACCAAAGTTGGACACCGAGTGGGCAGCAATATATATTACATTGGAATTTCATTTTCGAAATATTTCAGAAGTACCACTAGCTAAAGTTCACTTTGTGAGAACTGGAGAAATGCTTGGCTGCTGCTACAATGGCTGCCTGAGGACTAGAAGGCTCTGCAGCCGTTGAATCCTCCTTCAAATTTCCATGATTGGAGAAGGCACTAAAGCATGAACTAAATAAACTGAAAACTGATGAGCACCAGTTCATCATCTTTGATTGACTATTTGCCAGAAACTGTAATAAAATAAACAAGAAAAAAATACACTGAAAATTTTTGATATATTCTGATTTTTATGGAACTTGGAACTTTTTATTTTTTATTTTTTGCTTGTTGGATTTGCCATCTGAGGAAATGTTTCAGCCTTATATAGGTGAGCATTTCTTGATCATCAAGTATAATAGGCCAACTGTGGAAACGAGATTTCGAGGAAAGTAGAAATTGGCCATTTTTAATTGTATGGTTTTGACCATTTACTTTGTTTGATTACCTCATATTTGCACACGTTTTGCTTTGGAGTTTTCAAGTCTAGTTCCCCCTTTTATTGCTAGCAATATACTATTTTCAATAAATGTTATTTAACTTTTCTTTTGTATTTAGAACCACCTATCATTTTATGAAAAAATATATTTATTATTTTTTTCAATTATACTCCTATAATTTATTACTCCACTAATTCATAACATAAATTATTATATATTTTTCATTTTTAAATTAATTTTACAATTTTCAATAAGGATGTTCAGTCTTTTAAAATTCTACAAATGTTAGGGCTGTTATAAAATTTGGATAGTGTTAGAATAAAATCTACACACTACACACTAAGAAAATTCTAACTATTCTTTGCACAAGAATTTCTTTTCAAACTTCTCTATTTCTTTCTCTCACAATTCTTTCTCTAATATTTCTTTCACTAATCTTTCTTTCACAAAATAATGGTGTATTACAAGTTTAGAGCATAGCTCTATTTATAGAGCTCTAATTAGTGAAACACATCATGGCATACATCATCTTCAACTAATCTCAATTAGTGGTGTCTCCACTAAATGGTGGACATCCATAAAAATCTTCTAATAATTCACATAAATCCATAATTAGTGGAGCCTCCACTAATTAATGGAGATTCCAATAATTCATAACAAGGGCCTTATAATTAGAATTATATTTTTCTTTATTTAGACTGAAATATTTCAAAATATATATAAAAGAATTAAAAAGAAAAATAAAACTATTACAACACTATTAGTTCATCGGGTACAAAACGGATTAATTTCCTGGCCATAAAGCTATAGAGTACGATATATTTTGGTGGTGGGGTAGGATAGTGCTGAATTTAAGTCAAAGACAGTGACTGAGAGAGGGATCTACGTTCAAATTACGCAAAGAAATACCGGATTCTTGGTCAAAAAGATTTCCATTGTCTACCTGGTAGGATGTTTCCTGGTTGGATCCACAAAGCATGCAAGCAAGAAAGATCGATCCCCTCTAGTCTTGATCACCAAGAAAACATTCTCTATAAAACCAGTAAATTTCCTCCTCGTGCTTCAATGAATCCATTTACCAACCAAACCTCGAGTGCTTTTCTCTTCAGTGTAGCCAAAAACTTTTGCATCAGAAAAATCTGCGTCAAATCCAGATTTTCATTCTTTCTTTTAGTAATTGCTTGTTGGTTTCGGATATATAACGAGTCAACTACGAGTAAGGATAAGAGATTATCTAATGAGTGCTTATTAGCGCTCACCAAATCCCTTTCATTGAAATGAAAAAGCCAATTCCCATTCGAGTAAGGACGGTGATGCCTCGTTCAAGCCCAGTGAATCAATGAATCTCAGGAATGAAGACGCAATCATACAGAACAATTGTGGACAGCATTGCTCTTAAGTTGAATACCGTCATGGATCCGACAGGAATTTAGACGGATTTTATTAGGTGGCTGTTCATGGTTTTTGCCTGTTGAAGTTTTGTTGGGCAGCGGCGGTGATAAGGAGGAGTCCCGAAGCCCATATTGGTCCCATTCTTTTTTTTATTTATGCAAATGTAAATATATTATATATATAGAAAGGATTTACATGGGTTACTAGTTTACAGTCAAGGAGACTGGCAACTAGTGGTAGTCAAAACAGGATTCAAAGAGACATGCTATTTTACATGCTGCAACACTTGTACGCATAAACTTATGGCTACGAAATTTATAAATTATTGTCATGTTTGAAGACTAGTTTAAGGTTTCCTGTTAAACTACTAAACTTATGGCTACGAAATTTATAAATTATAATCGAATAGGTGGCACATAGTCAGTTAAAAGGAATAGAGATAGAAGTTGGATGTATAATCGACTCCTCCCAGGTTGTCGAGGCATAACAAAAGAGTTCACACAAAGACTTGACGAGTTTATCCAGGCTGCATGTGCGCAACCACAATTCATTCGTAGTGCAATGACAAGGTGCCCATGTTCACGGTTCAACCTTCTGAAATTCCAAGTCATGAAACCTGTTATGTTCACCTTCTAGACAAAGGTTTTTATACCGAATTATTTTATCTAGACATCCTATGGAGAAGAGTATCAAACCATTGAAGAGGAACTGCCTCATATAGTGTCGAACCATTATGAAACAACAAATAGGTATCGAGAAATGGTACATGATGCTGCAAGTCATTCCTTCAATAATAACTGGGCCGCGGGTCCATCTAATATCATGGAGGAAGCACCAAATCCCAATGCACAACAATTCTATGATCTATTGCATGAGGCAGACGAGCCACAGTTTTAAAGTTGTATATGACATTCAAAGTTGTCAGTTATGTTACGGATATTGCATTTGAAGTCAAAGCAAAATATGCAAGATATTCATTTCGACAATTGGGCCAGTCTTATTAATGAAATTCTACTAGATGATGGAAACAAAGTGCCAGATGATTTCTACAAGACTAAGAAGTTTTTGAAAGCTCTTGGGTTACCAGTTGAGAAGATTCATGTATGTGTCAACGAATGTATGCTCTTTTGGAAAGATGATGAGGAATTAATGAACTGCAAATTCTGCAATCGTCCCTGATACAAGCTAAGAATTCTGGAAAAATTCAAACCCATTCCATATTAGAAGATGCATTACCTAACCATTACTCCGAGGCTTCAAAGGCTTCATGCGTCAAAAGAAACAAGAGCATATGGCATGGCACAAAGACCATACGCAATAGGCCAATGAAATGAATCACCCATCAGATGGCGAAGCATGGAAGGATTTCGACAAAAAACATCCAGACTTCGTACTTGAGTTACGCAATGTAAGATTGGCATTATGTGCAGATAGGTTTGCACATTTTGGTATGTCTGGCAAGTCATATTCTTATTGGCCTGTCATTATCACCCCTTCTAAATTGCCGCCTTAGATGTGCATGAAGACACCTTACATATTTCTAGCAGCGGTAATTCCAGGACCAAGAGATCCTAGGAAGATAATTGATGTGTATCTTCAACCACTTATTGAGGAGCTTAAATCATTTTGGCATATGGGTATTCAGTCGTATGATATTTCTAGATAGCGTAATTTTAATATGCGGGTTGCGCTTATGTGGATAATAGAAGACTTTCCTGCATATAGGATGCTAACCGGGTGGACAACTTCCGGGCACATGGCGTGCCCAATTTATATGGAAAAGAGTAAGGCATTTCAACTTCAGCATGGAAGAAGAACATGTTTCTTTAATGTTCACCGCCAATTTCTCCTACGAGATCACCTGTATAGAAGAAACAAAACCAAATTTTTGAAAAATCAAGTCGAAAATTCTCCACCACCACCTAGGCTCACAAGTGAAGAAATTTGACGAGTAGTTTAAAATATTCCCAAGGTTATTGATACTGGCGGTGAAGGCACTCCCGAAGGGTATCTCGGTAGTCACAATTGGACAGAACAAAGTATATTTTGAAAACTCCTTTATTGGTCTTCATTGCTTATCCGACACAACTTAGTTGTCATGCACATAGTTAAAAATTATTTTGATAATGTTTTCAACACAGTAATGGATGTTAAAGGTAAAACAAAAGATACCCTAAATGCTCATTATGACATCAGAGAACTATGTAGGAGAAAAGAATTGGCATTGGACCTTGGAAAGAGCATTAGATCAAAGGCAACTTATTGTCTTTCCAAACAAGAACAACGCATTTTGTTTGAGTGGATAAAGGATCTAAAATTTCCTTATGGCTATGCATCGAATCTATCTAGATGTGTTGATATTCAGGAGTCTAAGTTAATAAACACCAAGAGTCATGATTGACATATTTTCCTATTGTGCTTGTTACCCGTTGCTTTTAGACAAGTGCTACCAGAGTCGATTTGGAATGCCTTAGCTGAGTTTAGCAGGTTTTTTAATGACTTATGTGCCACTAAGCTTACTGTGGGTAAGATGAGAGAGTTGAAGGGAAATATTTCTGTTATATTATGTAAATTGAAGAAAATATTTCCACCCGCATGCTTCAACTCAATGGAGCATCTTCCAGTTCATTTGCCATATGAAGCTCGTGTGTACGGTCCAATTCACTACCGTTGGATGTTTCCTTTTGAAATGTAGTTCACACAGCATTGCAATGTCTAGAAAGTACATTTTCCAATTCTATCTCTTCGTATTATAGTCAATGCTTAAATTATTTTTATCATATGTAGATATCTCTATCATTTGAAAAAGAAAATTAGAAATAAGGCGAGAGTTGAAACGTCTGTAGTCAATGCTTACTTGGTTGAAAAGGCTTCTAACTTTACAACGTACTATTTTGAGCTGCATGTGGTAACAAGAAGTAGGCGTCCAAGTCAACATGACGATGGTGGTGACATCAGCCACTATGCAAACAATTTATCAATTTTTAGTTTACCAGGGCGGTCAGCAGGTAGAACTTATATGCAATGGCTTACTGATGAGGAATACAAAGCTACCAAACTTTATGTGTTGCTAAACTTTTCAGAGGTGAAAACGTTTATTAGGGTCATTAAAAGCCGATTTTATAGATGAATTCTCTAATTTACCAAAGATTAACTCTTCAGTGCGATAATAATATATACTAAGTTATTTTTATGCTATCACTTTAGTATGTTTATTGGTCAATTGCACACCCATCATTCACAAATCGGACATCATGACATTGACAAGGAGATCAAGACCCACTTCCCTAGCTGGTTCCTTAGCCATGTATGAATGTCACATTTGTACAAATGATCACGTCTCTACTCTTTATAATACTAATATTAAATTATTTGACTAGGTTTTGTGTACTAAGAATAATATTGACAATCAGCTTTTAAAGGACCTTTCAAGAGGCCCTTTAATGGCAGTTGAAGCGTACTCCATTTACTATATTAATAGCTATTGTTTTCACACCATGAGCTATGGAGAAGGAAGATCAACAATGAATTATGGGGTGTGCATTCAAGGCACGACTTATGCTCAATCAATGAATGAATGGGATTATTATGGATTGATATAAGAAATACTTCGTGTGCAATATTCTAGCTTGCCAGAGAAGAACACTGTATTGTTTAAGTATGAATGGTTTGATCGACGATCTTGTGACAGTATGAAAATTCATCCAAGATACAGTTTGGTGGAAATAAATCATAGAAAAAGGTGGCCAAAATACGAACAATTTGTGCTAGCCCATCAAGCAATTCAGGTATACTACGCTCTATATCCGAGTACAAGACGTGATATGCATGACTGGTGGGCTGTTTTTCAAGTTAAAGCGAGAGAGATTTTTTATGGTTCGTAAGTTGAACGCGCTTATCAAAATGACCATTCTATTAGCACACTATTACAAATTCAAGATGATCAACTTAATCATCTACGTGATTGGGATGCTACAGGAGAAGAGGATGTCATTGGGAGTGATGGTAATGATAAAACTACCGATGAAGAGATTGAATATGAGTTTGAAAATGAGGGAGATGATGCCGATGAATCGATTGAAATTGAAGACGAGTAAAATATTCTTTTTACATATTCATATCTTTTACTTTTCTTACATATATTATTGTATATTATTTTTTAATTTGCAAACTAACAAATCATTTACTTTTCAGATATACCTCAGAGTAGTTCATATTTTCATTTTGAACACCCCGCCCCATCTACCTCCAATGTTCCAACGTCACAGACTCCACAAAATCCTTCATTAGATGGGAGCATTGCTGTTGGTAATAATGCTACTACTTCTGTTGTCCTTTGCTCCATTCCTTCTTCATCGCAGCCCATGATACACATTCTTCTGGGGAGTGATAATGTGGAAGTATACCATATATGTTTACAAAGAATATAAACTTTTACCCACAATTCAAACTATATTTTCAATACTTTTTGTTGAATCACTCTAAGTTTTTATCAATGTCTTTGTGTTAGGTTTGGACCCATAGGGATTTAGTATAAAATTCATAACTGCATTTCAGACTACATCAGGTTGAAATTTGATGCCCCACACAAAAGGTAGTTGCATGTGGATTTTGACACGAAGAATACTTGGTTTCAAGAATTCAAGGCAAGTATTTAATAATTAAATGTTATGTGATCTTGTTGCTCTCCTATAAAGTTTTGAGTTGAAATATCTTACATTATTTCTTTTTTATTGAAGAAACGATATAGATGGAGGGTAGAGGATAGTGAAATGATCCGAAAAGCTTGGAACTCCAAGGCAGGGGAGCTATTCCGAGGGATTATTACTTCAGCCAAAAAGGTATGGTTGAAAGATAGAGTTAAATTTCTATGGATACCTGAGGATGTGTTTGATGCTATGGTAGCATATTGGCAGAGTTCAGAGACATTGGCATGATCAGAGCGGAATTCTCATAATCACCGAAACCAGGGAGAGAATGCCTTATGCATGCACACGAACAGGCCCATTCCACATCTCGCACATGCATATCGCATTGTAAGTGTCGAATAAATTTTAGGTATATGAATACTGAGTAAGTTACATCCTAAAGAAATTAATACCATATAAATTTATTGCAGGCAGCAGAGAATTGTGGTGTTCTACCAAATATTCTTAAGCTTCACATAGAGTTACATAAACACAAAGTTGAAGGGAGGACGGAATTCATCACACCATATCATCGAAATTTTCATGTAAGTTATTATTATAGTATATTTGACTTAATATTTTTCATTGAATTATTATTGATTCCATGTAAAATCTTGACTCAATTTTTAAGAATGAGCTATTAGGATGGTTAAGGAGGCAGAGACACAAGTCTCCTCTACAACCTCGACATCTGTTGAACTTGGTACTACTACTGAGTTTCCAGTGGTTGATTATGATAGCATTATGCTTATAGCAGCTGGGGGTTTAAGAAAAGGACGTGTCTCCAGTCTTGGTTCAACATGTCAGCCTATCCTGAGTTCAAGGTTTGGAGGTAACACATCTACGGGGACTAGCTATGTTGATCATAGAGTTCTTCACGAGCTGCATGAGGATTACAGTCACAAAATACAAGAGATGCAAGCAAATCATGCTAAGGAGATGTCATGTCAGGAGCAACTTATACTTGAGACTCACCGTCAGATAGATAAGATGAAGGCCACGATGCGGGTGCACTTAGAATTGTGCTCATCTCGAGGAACGTGCTCATCTAGAGGAACCATAGATACTGAGAGGACTCATGATAATACATTATTGTAGCTTTGGAAAACTCATCTATGTAATAGATTAGTTTTTATCGACTGTCACAACATACTTATTACTATTCTGCGGTGAAGACCATTTTGTGATGCCTTATTTGCTTATGGGAGTTAGATATTATTAGACTTTATTTTGTTTGTTAATCTATTCTATTTTGTACTTTGTGTCCTGGGTGTTTTTGTTAGGATTCGTGGACTTCTAAACGCGAAAAACATCCACGAATCCTTTTTGATGACCCAAACCAAACGATTAAAACAATTTAGGGATTATAGAATTACCTCTATTTGGCGTAATCAAGATCTCCGGATTCTGATTTTCTGCCGTACGTGCAACTCAAACGATCACCAGACGTTGTAATGTGCGAACGCCCTATATCGGATACACACGGCGAACCAACTCATTACCTTGAGAGTACTAGCGCATAGGGTTTGAGTGGTTTAATTTTTTCTAGTGAATGGAGGTACGAATATTTTTAACAGAAAGTATCCATAAGAAGACAGCTAGAGTTTTCTTTTAAAATCACCCGAACCTCTTGGAGTCTAACTCTGATAATATCTTATCATATTTTATTTTAAATTTAAATTAAATTAAAATTGATATGATAAGATTCTGTCATTATCTCGGTAATTTAACTAATTAATTAACCGAGTCAGATTCTTACAATCTGAACATCATCCAGATACATCGAATGTAGATATATTCCAGATTCATTGTATCTGGTTAATTTTCTAAGTTCGATTAACTTAGACTTATTTTCAAATTCATCGAACTTAGTAACCAGAAAAATAACATAACGAGTTCACTTATTGTGTAACCCTATAGGTTTATTTAACACTAACAGTGTGCCCAAATCACATTTAAATGACCCACAAGTTATAAACGGTTTCTGGCAAAACATTATAACTATGCAGGTTAAATGAAAATCAATGATCTCTTTAAACCAAACCATAACTTTATATTTGATTCTTTTGTCACACGATATCCAGATTAAGTATAAGGCATGGAGTCTGTCATCCTTATTAAACTTAATCAATTATTTCTTGATCTTATAGTAGACTGTTCAAACAAATGATATCAATATCTCAAATTGATATGTTTGAGCACGGCTATGTATTTTAACAGTCTAACTTATCAAGGGGCCATGGATATCTCTCCTATAATTAAGAGAGACAAATTCCTTCACTATCAATCATATTCCTCTCTTTGATTTATTCTATATCCAACAGTGATCTAATTTATTATTTGGTTAATGACAACGTCAAAATATAGAATTTATCAAGTAAAAAACTATGATGAATTTAGTCGAAGGACTTTTAATATCATTATGGCTAAAAAAAACTTATGACATGTTCCATGAAGTACTCTCACAGTTGGTTATGTCCAATACAATGTTCTCTAACATTTATTTATATTTTGACATAATATCACATATATCTATGACTAGTAAAACATAACCATCAAATCACAAACATACTAATCTTAATTTATTATTGGTCCACTAATAATAATCGACCAGGGACAGTTTAAGAATAGTCATTATATTGATTGTAGGGTTTTACTTATCAAGTCACGTACTTTATGACCATAAAATTAAATGCAATATTCATGAAAAGAAATGCCTCGTATTATTACATAATACATAACGATAATAGTATAAGTACAAATTGGGTCTAGAGCATATCTCTAACAGTTTGTTGATATGTTGGGCGTATGTTTATAGGATTTTGGTAAGGCCTTGATATGTGTATATCC
>JANUWF010002707.1:0-26919 GCA_026120185.1 Voacanga thouarsii
TCACAATTGGACAAAACAAAGTATATTTTGAAAACTTGGTATTCTTTCCTCATTCGACTTGCCCTAGGGGGGAGGTGGAGGGGGTGTTGAGACTAAATATTCCAAGGACACACTGCAGTAACAGTCCACATTGCAGCAGTCAACTACAATTGACCTTAGATAGCATGGAGCTACTATAACTAATGTTTCCTCCATCTATTGTATTTTTTAAGTTTTTTTTTATTTTTCCTTTGGAATTGGTAGTTGCAATGTACTTTAGTTAATAGTGATTATGATGACCGCCGATTGAAAGTTTGTAATAAGATACCTAATTTATTGAAGCAAGAGCTTGTAATCATCTTTTTCTCAAAGTAATGTATTTATATATAGCAAGATAGTAACTTAATTAGTAAAAGTGTTCTTTACTAAGTAAGAGGTTGTGGATTCAAATTACATATTCTCTCGTCAATTTATAGAAAACAAATAATGTTTTTATGCCTTTATTGGCATTCGAAAACTCCTTGAAAACCAAGAATGATACTCTCAATCCAGAAATAATAACTTAATTTTCTTTTTGATTTGTCTAAAAGTTCAAAATGTTGGTCATATTTAATTTTTTTTTGCATTTTACCTCTACAACAATTTTTCATCAATTAATTAATATTACAACTATTTATAATGAATTTATTTTAACCAAGAATGATAACACATTCTCTTATAAAAAAGTCAAAAGTCTACTTAATTTTCTTTCTACTAAGAATGAAGTGGTAGGATGTAATTAATGGGATGAGATTTTATTAAAATGAAAAAAAGGGTAGAATTGACATTTTAATTCCTTTTATTATAAAATTTCACAATTCCTTTAAATATGCATAGTTTTAGCAATTAGGTTACTTATTTTTAGATGGGGGTAAATAGTTTCTTTATGATCTTGAATTTGCTTAATTATTGGGCCAGAATTAATACACAAAACTAGCATTTGCGAGAAAAGTCAGACAAGTTGTATTAGGATACTATGTTTATTTTCCTCCTTTTTCCCACTCACAAAGAATTCAATTTTGAGTCCATCCACCATTTGCCACACCATAACTACCTTGTAGCACCATTTGCTCACCCAACTAATGTAAGGAGTTTTTTTTTTTTTGGAAGGGGGTGTGGAATGAGTGAATTATATTAAGAATAATGCAAAAGTAAAGTAGATTGAATGAAATGGGCCATATTTTGTATCCATTAATGCCTTACACCAATTGGCTAGGAGATGTGCAATAAACTTCTCTCTATGTTTTACAAATTTAAACTGAGGGAAAAGACGTAAGTCAGCAATAGAAAATAGCACCTAGCAGGGGGAGAGGCTTCTCTCCAATTTTCAAAAAACTAGAGATCTTCCAGGCTTTCAAGAATAGAAAGACACGTTATTATATTAGTGGTTAATGACTAGGATTAGATTTTTTTTTTTAAAAATCCTCCTTATATGTTCCATTTTTTCTCCAATTAACTCTACGTCCATTTACTTTTGTTCAGTTTAAAAAAAAAAAAAAAGAGGAGGAAAAAAACAAAACTAAATTATCCGATTAATTAACTAAATCTACAAAAGCACTCCCACCTAAGCATGCACAGTTCTTCTGCAGTTCAACTCTATCTTGATAGGAATTTTGTTTTCAATTATTATAGACATCCTACATGATTCAAATTATATTAAAGACGAAAAAAGATTCTTGCTCTAGAGTTTGAATTTGGTATTTCTTTTTATTTCGTCAGTCCACTCCCCATAATTGATCAAAGCAATGAGTCGGGTTTCAAGGCGAAAACATCAATGCTAGATGGAGGCATTTTTCTTTAATTTATTTATCAATTTTCTTTTATTCTTGTGCTTACTCGAAAACAAAGTCAAAAACTATAAAACTAGGTATTCATTGTTTTATTTGAATTTGAAGATTCATAAATTATGAGAAATTGAGCGCATAACGAGTTTCGGGGGATAATATACTCATAGACGCAAATGAAAATTTTGCAAAACCTTAACAGAATAGTTCTAAGGATGGAAGAGTTGTACACCAGCTTGAAGGGTCAAAGAATAATGTTGTACAGATGGATGGTACCTTCGAACCGCCACTTATGTCTGATTTTTGGGCTTCGCGACCAATCAAGGGTTTGTCTAATGGGATGGTAATCAAGCTGATGTTACTAAAGCAAGAGTACGATCACCTATTGGTCTAGTAGTTTATCCCAATTCATATGCCTTTTGCCAAGAGCACAACATTTTTGGATAGTCCATTTTTGCAAATTCTGCGCGCTAAATAGAAACATCTTGAGAAGATTAAAGGCTAAAGATGACATTATGTTGCTAGGCGCCACCTACACTTCTACTTTTTCTCATGATGGGAGAGTTTACTTCTTAGACACAAGAGTCATTTGGCAGAAATATTAGACATGAATTTAAAACAGAGCTACAACAGACACCGTCAAAACAAACTATGTAAACTTGGATTTATTTGGATATGAGGGATGATATATATATGCGGAGATATCTCTAATTAATACTTGTGCAAAATTTTATTGGTCAATAAAAATTCTGTACTTGAGTCCAAAAATAACATATTTTCTATTCTTTTTTTACTTATACATAAGAAATTCAAGAAGACCGTGGTGAAGTATAAGTGCAAGAAATTCAAGCAGTCCAAGAGGTGTTGGATAGAAGGACAGAAGTACAAGAAGAAAGGATTATCGTCAATAATTTGAAATTGATACCGGATCTAAGGCAAGAAATCATTAAAGTACAACAAAGTAATACAGAGTTTTAACTTTTCAAGGACAAAAAACTTAAATGGGAAGGCAGTGATTTCCGACACGATGAGACGGGAGTGATATGTTTCCGAGATTGTTTGTGTCTGCCTGATGAGCAACAACTGAAGGATAAGATTTTAGAAGAGGCACATAGAAGCAAGTACGCTATTCATCCGGAAGAAGAAAAAATGTATCAATATCTGAAGAAAGCTTATTGGTGGCCTGGAATAAAGAAGGCCGTGGTGAAGTATGTATCCACATGCCTGACCAGTCGGAAGGTTAAAGCAAAGTACAAAAAGTCGGCAGGATTGTTGTTGCAACCTTTACCGATGCCATAGTGGAAATGGGAAAATGTGACTATGGACTTCGTTATCAGACTGCTTATGGCAAGGACCCAAAAGAATGCTATATGGGTAGTGGTAAACAGATTGACTAAGTCAGCATATTTTATACTGGTGAACGTAAGGGATTCAGTAGAGAAGTTAGCTCAAACATATGTGCAGGAGATAGTCAGATTACATGGAGTACCTTCGAGTATCATGTCCGACTGAGACCCGAGGTTTACATCCTGATTTTGGGAGAAGTTTCCAGAATCAATAGGTTCTAATCTAAAGTTCAGTATGACGGCACACCCGCAGACCAATGGCCAATCAGAAAGGGTTATTCAGATATTAGAAGATATGCTAAGAGCTTGCGTATTGGATTTTAGGGAGAAGTGGATTGATTTTTTACCATATGCGGAATTGGCTTACAATAATAGCTACCAATCTTTGATTGGAATGGCTCTGTATGAAGCGTTGTATAGACGTAAGTGTCAAGTACTTCTGTACTGGAGTTGGTCGAAAGACGGCCACAGAAGCAAGTCTAGAGAAGCCTGCATTCAAGAAATGTCAGATAAAGTGAAGCTACTCAGAGAAAAGTTGAAAGCGGCTTAAAACCGACAAAAGAGTTAAGCAGATAATAGGAGAAGGGAGTTGGAATTCCAGGTAAGAGATAGTGTGTTCTTGAAGTTGACTCCGAGTAAGGGACTCTTAAAGCATCTGAAAGGCGAAAAGCTAAATCTGAGATTTTTGAGACCCTTTTCAATAACGGAAAGAATTGGACCAGTTGAGTATCAGCTAGATCTACCAGATGGTTTGACTAGAATACATAATGTATTCCATGTGTCTCAGTTGAAGAAATACAATGCCAACCCAGGACATGTTCTGAATAACGAACTGTTGGTTTTGCAACCTGACTTGAGCTACGGGGAGAAACCCGTTAAAATTTTAGACCAAAGTATCAAAACTCTCATGAATAAGCAGATACCGATAGTAAAGGTACAGTGGGAGCAAAAAGGCACTCAAGATGTCACGTGGAAAACAGAGGAATGGGTGAAGCGGAAATACCCCGACTTGAATAAAGGTACACGCTGAATTTCAGTGCGAAATTCTTCTAAGGAGGAGAGGATGTAAAGCCCCACCTAAACCTACTATAGAGTAAAAGGGATGGGGTTCATACCATATCATCGTGCATAACATATATTCCTTGAATGATTTTGTGTGCCTTAGAATTGTGGTTTATGGGTTAAATTATTTGTTTGTACTTGTTGAGTAGAAAGGATAAAAAGGTAATTTTACTTGATGTCGAAATAGGAAGATGGCTTTAGGTTAAGATGAGAAGAGAATTTGGTTGAAAAAATAAGAATAAGAGTCATTGTAATTAAGTGATTAGAGCTTTGTGATTAATCTCTAAGGTTTTGAGTTCAAATCCCATCACTTAAGTTTTATTCATAATGATCTTAATTATTGTTTGAATTTTCTTCTTTCTTACATTCCTTAGGAATGTTGTCTTAGTGAAAGCACCATGTGATCTTGTCTTAAAAGGAATTCTAGAAGAATTTTTGTCTCTATTTTTTTTTTGCAAGCCTTGTCGTAACCTCTTTGAATTGAAACTACTTCAATTTCTTTAATTTATTTTTATATCTATAAAAGTCTTGAATAACTTCTTGCTTGAAGTTTCAAAAATTCCAGTTCTTGTGGGATAGGAGGTTGGCCGAAATTGTGACACACGAATCACAAGAATGTCATCACTAAGGTTAATATACAAATTGACACCCCATACAATGGCCTTACACCGCTAACCATATACCAGAAAAGGAATCACTTTGCAAAGTCCTGCGGGCCACAACTAGCCTTGATATAATATGGAGGAATTATTTATCCTTGCACATTTTTACATCATCTGTTGATCGAGAACTATTTTGCTATACAAACGTGGAATAGAGAGGTGTGGCGTATGTCCGAAAAGAACAATCAGCGAGGTAATTAAGTTAAGGCATCTTATAATAAAACACTGTAAAGCATAGACACAACTAAATAAGGAGTTGAAGTTACATAACTAACCATTATCATGAGCAGAGAAATCAAGTACACTAGCTGGTTCAATGTACGTGGGATTCATCAACCCAGTTTTGCAGATATGCAAATAGTAAAACTAACTTTTTTGCCTTAGAAATGAGGCAAATGCTACTATAGTTGTCCAAAATAGGCAAATCTATTCATAATTATAACATAGAATGTCAACCTTATTATTAGTATAGGTACGTGCACGAAAGGAAGGTTAGTCATGTTGCATTGCAAATTTCTTTGATACACCCCAAATTTCATTGGTACAACTGGATTGTTATGCAAGTATCGTTTCGAGGTTTTTCTTGGTACACCCGAATTTTTCTTACCACCTACTTATGCTAACATCAACTCATGAGATTACTTTAGAGATAACTATGCATCTTCGACTAATGATGCTTCAATGCCTTAAGCATTGCTTACCTTCCTCTGTGACGACATGAGGCGAACATAAGTGGGAATGTGAAGTTCTTGGTTGTGGTTCGATTCAAACTCGCCAGCTAATATTTTTCTTTCTCCTTATCTAGTACAATAACCATCCGAGCAGGACAACCAATATTCGTTTGTGCGCGAGGACGCTTGATTTCTTTTTCGCATTTGTTGATCCTTTTAAATCCTTCTTTGCAGCATGTAAACCTCCAAGATGTTAACACACCGACATTGTTCTTGTTCCCATACTTTCTCCATATACCGAAGGCCCATTGCTGTACCATAATAGAAATTGTATGCATCTTCTTTGGAATCAAATAATTGTCTAACAACAAGTACCAAGCAAACGTTCACATTAGAACTATCCTCCATTAAAAGGGACTTACACACTTTAACCAAAAAAAAAAAAAAAAAAAAAATTAGCTAAATCAAAATAGCTAAGTAGCTTTACACACAAGTTTTGTAATTGCGTGTAACATGGGACATAAATAGTTCAATACCTCTAACTAAAAAACTACTATATGTAGGAAAAAAAAATATTCTCTTGGTCCAATTTAAAGATTACAACGACAAGAGAAATAAAAATATTAAATATCTTGTGGAATGGTACTTGAAAATATCTTCACAAAAGAAAGTCTCAATCATATGTACATCATAACAGGGTAATATTAACATGACCTACGGACACATATACATTAGTGGACATGAAAGGATTCCGGTGAGATATCTTCATTGAGAGAGTAATGTATGAGAAAATTTTAACTTATCTTGATTTAACCTTGGAAGTATCAAAGCAAAGGTAATAAACAAGTAAATGTGGATGAAACCGTATCGAGTATTATGTTCTATATAAAATTAGTGAGGCGTGTATTGACATGGCAAGCAATCTCATAAACATGGGCCTATATATTGCATAATTCGCTCTCACAAATACAAAAATATGAATATTAAACTAAAAAACCAGGGTTATATTGGAAGCATATCTTCAAAACAACTTTCTTAATTTCTATCGGAAGACAACGAGAATGACAAGAAAATTTCAAAGACTAAATCTTAATAGCAACTTTTCGAGAAGAAAAATACCATCAATATTGAATGTTGACAGCCTCGCATGTGTGCTTCAGGATAACTTCCATTTTTCAATGCTCATGATACTTCATCCTCCTCCTTTTTTCTCGAATTTTTTAACCTATTTTGCAATAGCAATGTTATGCTCCTTTAGGTTTCATGGCATTTTCACTTCACCATTTACGGTGCCGTGAGAAAAGTTCTCATTTTTCGATGATACGAAAGAGAAAGAGAGTTGAAACTTTTCCATCACATATCAAGAAAGCTTCTATTTTTGTTTGCACTACTTTGATTAGTCTTCCAGGTGTAGTTTGGGCGAGATTTGCAAAATTTGAAAAATTAGAAAAATAGAGCCAAAGTACAAGCTATTGGGAACTGTGTTGCAGCTAGCTAAACTGAAGCTGTTTTCTTAACTTAGCTTCGGGCAAAATGATGTCATTTTGTCCAATTTCGGGACGTGCGATGTGGTTTGTCCTAAGCCAAGTTACGACAAACAAAAAATTAAACTCCTTTCCTCTTCATTTATCTGTTTATTTTAATTAAAATTTTTATTTCTATGTATCTATTTTATTAATAAATTCAAATTACATTAATTATTATTTTTTTACAAATATTTTTTTAATACAATGCGTATTTTTACATTTATGGTAAAAAATAAAAATAAATTAAATATACTTATAATATATAAAATTTTGAAATTTGATTACTCTTTAATAAAGCGAGAAATTATTTGAGAGTAAAATAGAAAATATTGATTAATTAACTAAAAAATTTTATTTTTCTTAAAATTTGTGAATCAATTAAAATGAACATATAAAAGGATGGAAGAAATAGCTTTCTAAAGGATGTTATAAAAATAAGAAATTATTAGATAAATTACTCCTTGATGATATTGGGGGTTTTTTTAAAAAATTAATTTTTTTTAACTTGGTGTTTGAGTTTGGCTGTGAATTAATTGTACACACTAAGCTTTGTGCATGAAATCAATGGATTCGGTATAAGTTTTCTAAACCACAAATATGCCAAGCTCCAGTCCACTTCTGCAAGACCTACAAATGAAATTGCGTTACCAACCCAGAATAAGCCCTCACTAATATTCAGTCGAGCATGGGAGGAAATATGAAAGAACAAAATTTTCAAATACTACTTCTATTTCACAAGATAAGTCGTTTTAGAATTAAAAAGTTTTTTATAATATAAGTCGTTTTATAAAAATTTATTACTTTTTTTTAATTCTATCCTCCCTATAATCTCTCATTTTCTACTAAATATGAACTATCTCTCTTTAATTACCAAAATAGATAAAGAATTAATTAGAGTATTTTTAAAATTTTAGTTTTAAAATTATTCAGAATTTAAGACTCTTAATTCTTGAATATAAATCTAAAACGACTTGTTTTATGAAGCGAAACGAAAATAGTATTCTTTTAACACTTCCACTATCAAACACCATAACGATTGCTTTACCAAATTTTACGAGACCTTCAATTTTATGATTTCCTATTCTTTAGTGCTGACTATGCTGGGCTGCTGTGACTTTTAACTTGGAGACCAAGCATTCACGTAGCAACAAAGATTTTCAGCGGTACCTTATGCCATGAGGCTGCAAAGTTCCACATGTGTAGCTTTCAAATACATGAAATTGATAGAGGGGAATCACTTTCCAGGAATTCAATAGTTAGCTGCGAGCAAAAATCAAAGAAAACGTGTCCCTGAGGCAACTAAGCAAGCTGAATATTGGTCAAAATTCTATCAACAAAAATGCCAAGACATCTTGTTAATTAATTTCCTGGAACTCTCATTTCCACACTTGTCCGGATACCATTTACAAGTAAGGAGACGAAGTCATCAGTCTATTTTTCATTCATTATTACTTCATGTTTCACCCGTAGTGCTTCATCAAAGGATCCAAAGTCTAAGGCTTCTACAGCTGCAGGACCTTCTGATTCTAAGGCCGCCATGATAGCAGCAGCAAAACATTTCTCTACCGTTCACAAAGTGAAATTAGGATGATACTTCCAAATTCCCTTCAGTGTCATCTTGACGTTGCTAGGATGACCCGACTCGCATCGGTTTCCAATGGTGTTGAATATTTCTCCATCTTCTGTAGTGCTAAAGGTTTCTGCAAATTGAAGTTTTTCAGACTATTTCTGCAAATCGAAGTTCTTCAGTATCCCCAAACTAGTCTGAGTTACTAGCTTTCGTTATCAGACTGAAACATGGAAACCAGGGGTTGGTTGGCGGAGGAAATCTTGCTTGATAGTCTTCCCCTGTTGAAACTCATATCTATACCTTCTGCTTCATTAATCTGTACTTCCAAATTTACTGCAGCGCGACATTATTAGATAGGAAATTCTTATATGCATCCGGTGCATTGGTATGTTTTACCACCTACAACACTTGTTATATATCAAATATTGTATACAATTTTACTTGCAAATGGTACAATATCTTAATGCATTAATGCCAGTGCATATAAAAATTTTCCTTATTAGATAGGTCAGTGTAAAGACTTTTTATTAACTTCTGTATAACGTCTGACCAATACTGTAATAACAATCAAATCACATCTTTTGAGATTTATATGTACTAGATTTTTCTTAGTAAACTATACTGAAATAATATGAAGTTGGCCAAAATGGTTTTTTACCATCTTTGATCACCTGGAAAGCTCTGCATACACTTGGTATATATGTCAAAATACAATGATATACCTAATTATTTTAATCTCTTCATTTTTTCTGGCCACTGTAAAATTCACTATCCGATGTTTTGAGAAGAGCAACATTTCCAGAACCCCCCCCCCCCTTTCTATTTGTAAACTTTTAATATTTGAATTATACAGAGGAGAGAATTTTTTTTTTTTTTTGGGGGGTTCCAAATCCATGAACCTGGATTATAGAGGAGAGAAATTTGAACTTTTTTCTTTCTTTTTTGGGGACGACATACTGGTTTCATGAGAATTTTTGGAAAATATGAAAGCTTACTTTCACTTTAAAAGGCAATTATAAGAGTAGGATTGTCTAAAACATTATAAAAACAATTTATCTCAAGCTGTGGCCTAAGGTTAAACTAGGGCTACTTGTGATATTATTGTTAAAAAACAAGTGGAGTCCTACTCTATTCTAAAAAAGATGCTTTTCATTAGAGAAATTTGTCTAAAATTTATATATATATATATATATATATATATATATATATATTAGGACAATTAGTCGATGTGGAATAATTTAACAAGAGTAAGCAATTTTTCAAATTTACTGGAGCTGGTGGCTGCAGAAAAAGATCTTCTTCATTTCTTAATATGAGACAGGAAAACACGTATATATAAATATGTATCTAGCTATTATACAAGGAAGCAATAGATTTATCTCTAAATTGGAGGTTCAGAAACCAAAGTTGGACACCGAGTGGGCAGCAATATATATTACATTGGAATTTCATTTTCGAAATATTTCAGAAGTACCACTAGCTAAAGTTCACTTTGTGAGAACTGGAGAAATGCTTGGCTGCTGCTACAATGGCTGCCTGAGGACTAGAAGGCTCTGCAGCCGTTGAATCCTCCTTCAAATTTCCATGATTGGAGAAGGCACTAAAGCATGAACTAAATAAACTGAAAACTGATGAATTGCTAGCAATATACTAAATAAAGGGAGAAGTCTAGTTCCCCCTTTTATTGCTAGCAATATACTATTTTCAATAAATGTTATTTAACTTTTCTTTTGTATTTAGAACCACCTATCATTTTATGAAAAAATATATTTATTATTTTTTTCAATTATACTCCTATAATTTATTACTCCACTAATTCATAACATAAATTATTATATATTTTTCATTTTTAAATTAATTTTACAATTTTCAATAAGGTTGTTCAGTCTTTTAAAAATCTACAAATGTTAGGGCCTTATAATTAGAATTATTTTTTTCTTTATTTAGACTGAAATATTTCAAAATATATATTAAAGAATTAAAAAGAAAAATAAAACTATTACTACACTATTAGTTCATCGGGTACCAAACGGATTAATTTCCTGGCCATAAAGCTATAGAGTACGATATATTTTGGTGGTGGGGTAGGATAGTGCTGAATTTAAGTCAAAGACAGTGACTGAGAGAGGGATCTACGTTCAAATTACGCGAAGAAATACCGGATTCTTGGTCAAAAAGATTTCCATTTTCTACCTGGTAGGATGTTTCCTGGTTGGATCCACAAAGCACGCAAGCAAGAAAGATCGATCCCCTCTAGCCTTGATCACCAAGAAAACATTCTCTATAAAACCGGTAAATTTCCTCCTCGTGCTTGAATGAATCCATATACCAACCAAACCTCGAGTGCTTTTCTCTTCAGTGTAGCCAAAAACTTTTGCATCAGAAAAATCTGCGTCAAATCCAGATTTTCATTCTTTCTTTTAGTAATTGCTTGTTGGTTTCGGATATATAACGAGTCAACTACGAGCAAGGATAAGAGATTATCTAATGAGTGCTTATTAGCGCTCACCAAATCCCTTTCATTGAAATGAAAAAGCCAATTCCCATTCGAGTAAGGACGGTGATGCCTCGTTCAAGCCCAGTGAATCTATGAATCTCAGGAACGAAGACGCAATCATACAGAACAATTGTGGACAGCATTGCTCTTAAGTTGAATACCGTCATGGATCCGGCAGGAATTTGGACGGATTTTGTTAGGTGGCTGTTCATGGTTTTTGCCTGTTGAAGTTTTGTTGGGCAGCGGCGGTGATAAGGAGGAGTCCCGAAGCCCATATTGGTCCCATTCTTTTTTTTTTTTTTTATTTTATGCAAATGTAAATATATTATATATATAGAAAGGATTTACATAGGTTACTAGTTTACAGTCAAGGAGACTAGCAACTAGTGGTAGTCAAAACCGGATTCAAAGGTTTGCAGAACATCAGGGTACAAATTAAAAATAATAGTGTATACATATATTTTAATTTTCATTATAATCTCTAACGGTAAGCATACCGCATTCTCAAAAATGGCCTTATTACGAGCACACCAAATGTAGTAAAAATGGCCTTATTACGAGCCAAAGCAATAGATCTAGCCTTACTGAACCACGAGGTACCATGGTTGCCGCGCGTATACCACTTGAGACAAGACTTGGCCGAATTCAAAGTGATTGGTAGACGAAGCCGCCTGTTAACTTCCATCCAAATATTAATTTTCTTGAGCCCAATAGAAAATTAATTTTGATCAAACCTATGTATTTATGCATATTTTTAAAAGAAAGTCTTACCATCATTTCATTTTTATCTTTGATCGCCATCTCTAAAATCGTTTAAAAAAAAATTATATATATATAATAAACCCGACCAGTGCTTAAGCATATATATATATATATATATATATATATATATATATATATATGTTATGAATATCTTAAAATTATTGGAAGCTCCATTAATTAGTGGAGGCTCCACTAATTATGGATTTATGTGAATTATTAGGGAAGATTTTTATGGATGTCCACCATTTAGTGGAGACACCACTAATTAAGATTAGTGGAAGATGATGTTTGCCATGATGTAATTCACTAATTAGAGCTCTATAAATAGAGCAATTCGCTAAGCTTGTAATACACCATTATTTTGTGAAAGAAAGATTAGTGAAAGAAAGATTAGAAAAAATTGTGAGAGAAAAGAAAGAGAGAAATTCTTGTGCAAAGAATAGTTAGAATTTTATTAGTGTGTAGTGTGAAGATTTTATTCTAACACTACCATAATTTTATAACACGTTATCAGCACGAGTCTCTACCGGTACAAAAGCCAAAAGACTAAGCACGAGTGTCTGCCGTTACCAAAGCCAGAAGACAGGTACGCATTTATTGATCTCTATGGCTAACCTCGCTAAACTCGAATTTGTAACCCTTGATATTTCTGAAAAAAATTATATGTCATGAGTTCTCGATGCAGAAATGCATCTAAATGCTGAAGGCCTTAGTGAAACTATTCAAGCAAATAATAATGTATCTGTACAACACAAGGCTAAAGCTTTGATTTTTATTCGTCGTCATCTCGATGAAAATTTGAAAATGGAATATCTTACCGAAAAAGATCCATATGTCCTGTGGGTAAATTTAAAAGAAAGATTTGACCACCTGAAGATGGTTGTACTAACCACTGCACGGTATGAATGGTTGCACCTGAGGTTACAAGATTTTAAAACCGTGAATGAATATAACTTCGCAATGTATAAAATTACATCTCAGTTAAAATTATGCAGAGAAAAAGTGACTGATGAAGATATGTTGGAGAAGACATTCTCTACCTTTCATGCCTCGAATATTGTCCTGCAGCAACAATATCGAGAAAAATGGTATACAAAATTTACATATTTAATTACTACCCTCCTCATTGCAGAGAAGAATAATGAGTTATTATTGAGAAATCATGAAGCCAGACCAACTGGCTCAACAACACTCCCAGAAGTAAATGCTGTTGGCTTCAGCAGAAGCCATCGTTATAGTCGTGGTCGTGGCCATGGCCGTGGCCGTGGTCGTGGTTATGGTCGTAGACACGCTCGATATTTCCCTTATCACAATCATAATCAAATTGTGAGAAATATTGGCCACCTGAAGTGGAATAGAAAAGATCATAAGGGAAAAAAAAAAGAAATTGAAGAAAAGCATGAGAATATATGTTATAGATGTGGCATGAAAGGTCATTGGTCACGAAACTGTCGTACGGCTAAGCATTTAGTTGAATTGTATCAAGCTTCATTGAAAAATAAAAATGTGGAAGCAAATTTTTCTCAACATCCAATAAATAATGCTGAAGATAATGATATTGATCCTAAAGATCTTAATATCAATATTACCCATATGGATGTATCGGATTTTTTTGAACACCCAGATGGTAGGATAGACCATTTAATTGGTGATGGCAGTGTCCAGAAGAACTAAAGCCTCACCCTGATATTTTTGTATTTTCATTTTCATTCTATTCTAATAATATTTACGTTTGCATATATATATTTGTGTTCAGATGGCTGTTATTAATGATGATGTATGCATTATTGATAGTGGAACTACACACACCATACTAAAAAATGAGAAATATTTTTCTGATCTCAAAATGAGAGAAATAAATATTTATACGATAAACGGTAGTGCAAATGTGATTGAGGACTCCGGAAGAGCTAGTATATTGTTGCCTAAAGGAACAACAATTATTATTGATAAGGCACTATTTTCCTCAAAATCCAAAAGAAATTTATTGAGTTTTAAAGATATCCGCAAAAATGGGTATCATGTTGAAACAAATGAGGAAAATGGGATTGAGTATCTTTATATTACTCAAATGCATTTGGGTAAGAAATCTGTATTAGAAAAACTGCCGTCTTTTTCTACCGGCCTATATTTTGTAAAAATACGTACAATTGAAATTCATCATCTAGTAAACCAGAAGTTTACTAATCCTATTACTTTTAGCATTTAGCATGACCGGTTGGGTCATCCGGGATCTACCATGATGAGAAGAATCATTGAGAATACACATGGTCATCCTTTAAAAAATAAAATGATATTAGCATCAAAAAAATTCGCATGTACTGCATGTTCCCTAGGAAAATTAATTGTTAAACCATCACCAGTAAAAGTAGGAGCTGAAAGTCCTACATTTCTCGAACAGATTCACGGAGATATTTGTGGACCTATTGATCCACCATGTGGACCGTTCAAATATTTTATGGTCTTAATTGATGCATTATCCCGATGGTCACATGTATGTTTATTATCTACTAGCAACCTGGCGTTTGCGAGATTACTTCTCAAATAATTAAATTACGAGTACAATTTCCTGACCATCACATTAAAAATATCCGTTTGGATAATGCTGGTGAATTTTCATCACATGCTTTTGATGCATATTGCATGTCAATTGGGATTAATGTTGAACATCATGTAGCTCATGTTCACACCCAAAATGGTCTTGCTAAATCTTTGATTAAACGATTACAATTAATTGCTAGACCATTATTAATGAAAACAAATCTCCCAACATCTGCCTGGGGACATGCTATTTTACATGCTGCAACACTTGTACGCATAAGACCAGCTAGTTATCATAAATTCTCTCCTTTGCAACTGGCTTTTGGGTCAGAACCAAATATTGCTCATTTAAGAATTTTTGGGTGTGCTGTATATATTCCAATTGCACCAAACCAACGTACAAAGATGCGATTCAATCGGAGTTAAATGCACTGACAAAACGTGAAGTCTTCGGACCTGCAGTCCGAACACCAGAATGTGTAAAACTTGTTGGCTACAAATGGATATTTGTGCGAAAGCGTAATGAAAAGAGTGAAATCGTTCGATATAAAGCGCGATTAGTAGCCCAAAGTTTTTCACAAAGACCAGGTATTGATTATGATGAAATTTATTCTCCTATTGTTGATGCTATTACACTCCAATATCTTATCAGTTTGGCAGTACATGAAAAGATAGATATGCGCCTATTAGATGTTGTCACTGCTTACCTGTATGGAAATTTAGAAAATGATGTTTATATGAAAATCCCCGAAGGATTTCATATGCCTGAAGCATATAAACATTATCGTCGTGAAAATTACTCCATCAAGTTGCAGAAATCATTATATGGCCTGAAGCAATCTGGGCGCATGTGGTTCACACGTCTTAGTGAATATTTATTGAAAGCGGGATTTAAAAATGATCAGGTATGTTCGTGTGTTTTTATTAAGAAATCTGGTTCTAAATTTGTGATATTAGCTATATATGTTGATGATATTAATCTTATTGGAACTCCTGAAGAGTTCCAAGAAACAATTGATTATTTAAAAAGAGAATTCGAAATCAAGGATTTTGGTAAAATCAAATTTTGCCTTGGTTTACAAATTGAACATCTGGAAAGTGGAACATTTATTAATCAATCAACATATACAGCAAAAGTGCTAAAAAGATTTTACATGGACAAAGCACATCCATTGAGTATTCCAATGATCGTCCGATCATTAAATGTGGATAAAGATCATTTCCGACCTCAAGAAAATGATGAAGAACTCCTTAGTCCTGAAGTACCATATCTCAGTGCAATTGGTGCATTGATGTATCTTGCTAATAATACACGACCTGATATTACTTTTGCTGTCAATTTATTAGCAAGATTTAGTTCTTCACGAACACGACGACATTGGAATGGAATTAAACAAGTCTTTCAATATCTCCAAGGTACAATTGATCTCGAATTATTTTATTCAAATAAAACCAGCCCAACATTGATTGGTTATGCAGCTCCTGGTTATTTATCTGATCCACATAAAGCACGTTTTCAAATGGGTTATCTATTAAATGTGGAAATACTGCTATATCATGGTGTTCTACGAAACAATCTATAACAGCTACTTCTTCAAATCATGCTGAAATTATAGCCTTTCATGAAGCAAGTCGAGAATGTGTATGGCTAAGATCCATGATTCATTATATCCGAGAAAGTTGTGGATTATCATCGATCAAAGATATTCCAACTCCTCTTTTATGAAGACAATGCAGTTTGCATAGCTCAATTACGAGGAGGATATATTAAAGGAGATCGGACAAAACATATTTCACCAAAATTCTTCTTTACTCATGAACTCCAAAAGAAAGGTGAAATTGATGTGCTACAAATTCGGTCATGTGACAACCTCGTAGATATTTTCACAAAGACTTTACCGACTGCAACATTTGAGAAGTTGAGATATAAAATCGGTATGCGTCGGTTTAAAGATTTAAAGGAATCAGCTCATTAGGGGGAGTAATAAACAGATATATAGAATAGTGTACTCTTTTTCCTTCACTAGATTTTTTTTTCCCACTGGGTTTTTATCTAGTAAAGTTTTAACGAAGCATATTCTTTATGTAATGGATGGACATCCAAGGGGGAGTGTTATGAATATCTTAAAATTATTGGAAGCTCCATTAATTAGTGGAGGCTCCACTAATTATGAATTTATATGAATTATTAGAGAAGATTTTTATGGATGTCCATCATTTAGTGGAGACACCACTAATTAAGATTAGTGGAAGATGATGTATGCCATGATGTAATCCACTAATTAAAGCTCTATAAATAGAGCTATTCTCTAAGCTTGTAATACACCATTATTTTGTGAAAGAAAGATTAGAGAAAATTGTGAGAGAAAAGAAAGAGAGAAATTCTTGTGCAAAGAATAGTTAAAATTTTATTAGTGTGTAGTGTGAAGATTTTATTCTAACACTACCATAATTTTATAACAATATATATATATATATATATATATATATATATTGCTTTTTTCCTTTTAGCTTTCCAAAAACAATTTTCTGTAAATTTCTTCTTTTCTTTTCAATTCGATTCAAGTTACAAAAACAAGTTAATCCAAATTAACTTGGTGTTTGATCATCATCAAATAATTTTCTTTTAATAAAATATCACCACGGTTTCACGCAAGGATTTCTAAAATCCTTTACTGAAACTATTCCAGTAGCCACTACTGGAAACTGACGTATCAGCCACGGAATTCATGCGTGGCTGATTACCCACACAACACCCACGGATCAACAATGGATTATATTTCGTGGCGGATTCGTGGCTGATATGTGGGAGAATCCGATTAAGGTTGTCAATAATAAATTTGTAACTAATCTGTATCTGATCACTTACTGATCAACCACGAATATATTTAAAAATTTTATAAAAATTATTCGTGGATAATCCGTGGCTGATTTGCTATGAATTAGCCATGGATATTTTTTGTAAATGTAGTTATATAATCAAATATATCCGTTGCCGATACGTTGTTGATCGGCTACAGATCAGTCGCGAAAATTTTATAAGAAGCTGGCCAAAATTATTCGTATTTGATTCGTGTGAGATGAGCTGTGATTCAGCCAAGGAAAAATTTTAAAATGGAGATAAGGATTAAGAAATTAGCAACGGGTCGTCCGCGAAATATATTTTAAAAAAATTATGTTTGTTAGAATTATTCATTGTTGATTCGCACGATTTGCTACGAAACAGCCAAAAAATATTCCGTGGCTATTTCGTAGCAAATCAGCTACGAATCAACCACGGCATATTTTTTGAAAAATTTTTAAATTATGGCGTAGCTGATCCATGGCTATATGTCTACAAAATAGCCATGGAAAATTCCCTTGCAGACGGTACAAATTATACCAGACCTCGATTCCATTTCTTGCAACCCATTTCCCTCAATTCCATTAGCTTTTCTTCTTCTATCTACCACACCCATTTCCCTTGGTTTGCTCCCACACGTCCATCGCCGTCACCCACACCATCGTTATTGTCGTTGCCCGCGTCGTTTGCCACCGCAGAGGTACCTCGCCAAGGGAGTCAGCAGACTTCTTCTGCTTGGCTCGAAGGTTTCTATTTTTCTGCTTTGAATTGGCATTTGGGTTCTACTTTATGTGTGTAATGTGTGTTCGAATGGTGCAATTTGGATACACCTCACTGAATTTTTTTCTTTATTCTTTGAACCCGTATTTTGGCAGAAAGAAACTCTTATTCCATTAGCTTTTCAAAGGGTGCATTTGGGTGCTCTTCAATCATTTAACAGCCAGGTTTGCTTCTATGAACCAAGATTTGATATCTCCTTGAAGTTGGAAATATTTTATTCTATTTCTGTCGGCAAGTGATTGTCATTATGCAGGTAGAAGTAATGGTGTAATGTGTCCAAGAAATTTGAGAGAACTAATGTATTGTGTTGATTGTTTGGCATATTGTCTGAACGGGAAAGAGTGCAAAATATGGGAGAATAGTTTACGATGAGCACTAATTTTAGAATAGTTTATAGGAGAATAGAGTGCAAAATATGTGCTGATTGGTTGGCATATTCATTTTAGAACACTCAGTGTGAGCACTAATTATATGATGAAGGCAAAATTTATCTTTCAGCAAGGTCATGTTAGGCAGATTAATGAAACTTGTAGAAAAGGGGTAAAGCCCATTTAGTTTGTTGAATTGTGTTTTTGACTGCTTTAAACTTGTTTGAATCCATCCAATAGAACTAGGTATAAGTATAATCACTTTGAATGAATAAGTTTTAGTACAATACTTAGTATTATTGCAATCTGCTTGGTTTTTAAGTAACAAATAAATAAATAAAAGGGAAAACATATCTAAGGAGCCACGAAAGTAATGGTCTGCACATTAAATGAGAACTAATGTACTTTGAGGTATTGGTGCATATATATATATATATATATATATATATATATATATATATATATATATATCCCACAATAAAACACCCCTTAGGTACATTCCTCTTTTCTTTCTAGATTTCATTTCAAAGGAAAAGAAAGAAAAAAAAGGTTGGCAGGGGGAGGGGGGACTTTAAGAGGGAGATAGAAGCAAAAGTCCATACATATATGAACAACTAAGTGTTCTTGGATTGACATTAAATTATTTTTTGAAATATAAATATAATTTTATATTTTATAAAGAACTTATATACTCAAACATCAACATTAAAATCTATTTGAAATGAATAATAAAACTATCAATATTTTACAGATAAAATTAATTTGTAATTAGTTCATTTTTTATTGTGAAAAACGTTGTAATTAGTTTAATATTTTACAAATAAATAATTTGTAATTAGTTCAATATTTTACTAATTCATCATAAAATTAGTGCTCATATTGAGTGTTCTAAAATGAATAACATATTCAGTCACTCAATTAATATAACTTTTTTATAAATACAATTAAAAGGTCTTGAATTTAATATTTACTAATCTCCGTCTCCTCTAACTTTTTAGAAATATGAATTTACAAGACAATATAATATATATTATAATATATAGACAGGAGTGGATTGCGTTCAAATAATGTTTTATGTGATATGGTATCCATTTATATAAAAGGGGTAAAGCCCATTTAGTTTGTTCGAAATGTTCAATTATAGCACAATATATTAACTATGCTTAATATTTTGATCACTATTATACATATTTCTTTTTCTTACTGCTTTGTATATTCTTATCATTACATTTTAGTTTGTGTGTTTATGCATGAATATTTGGTGTGAAAGGGGTAAAGCCCATTTTTATAAATGGGGTAAAGCCCATTTAGTGTATTTAATTGTCATTGTTTCTTTGTGTGTTTATGCATGAATATTTTGAAAATTACTCACAATATTTCTGAGTATATTAAAATTATTGTCATGTTTGAAGACTAGTTTAAGGTTTTCTGTTAAACTACTAAACTTATGGTTACGAAATTTATAAATTATAATCGAATAGGTGGCACATAGTCAGTTAAAAGGAATAGAGATAGAAGTTGGATGTATAATCGACTCCTCCCAGGTCGTCGAGGCATAACAAAGGAGTTTACACAAAGACTTGACGAGTTCATCCAGGCTGCATGTGCGCAACCACAATTCATTCGTAGTGCAATGACAAGGTGCCCATGTTCACGGTGCAAGCTTCTGAAATTCCAAGTCATGAAACCTGTTATGTTCACCTTCTAGACAAAGGTTTTTATACCGAATTATTTTATCTAGACATCCTATGGAGAAGAGTATCAAACCATTGAAGAGGAACTGCCTCATATAGTGTCGAACCATTATGAAACCACAAATAGGTATCGAGAAATGGTACATGATGCTGCAAGTCATTCCTTCAATAATAACTGGGCTGCGGGTCCATCTAATATCATGGAGGAAGCACCAAATCCCAATGCACAACAATTCTATGATCTATTGCATGATATTCATTTCGACAATTGGGCTAGTCTTATTAATGAAATTCTACTAGATGATCGAAACAAAGTGCCGGATGATTTCTACAAGACTAAGAAGTTTGTGAAAGCTCTTGGGTTACCAGTTGAGAAGATTCATGTATGTGTCAACGAATGTATGCTCTTTTGGAAAGATGATGAGGAATTAATGAACTGCAAATTCTGCAATCGTCCCTGATACAAGCTAAGAATTTTGGAAAAATTCAAACCCATTCCATATTAGAAGATGCATTACCTACCCATTATTCCGAGGCTTCATGCGTCAAAAGAAACAAGAGCATATGGCATGGCACAAAGACCAGACGCAATAGGCCAATGAAATGAATCACCCATCAGATGGCGAAGCATGGAAGGATTTCGACATAAAACATCCAGACTTCGTACTTGAGTTACGCAATGTAAGATTGGCTTTATGTGCAGATAGGTTTGCACATTTTGGTATGTCTAGCAAGTCATATTCTTATTGGCCTGTCATTATCACCCCTTCTAATTTGCCACCTTAGATGTGCATGAAGACACCTTACATATTTCTAGCAGCGGTAATTCCAGGACCAAGAGATCCTAGGAAGATAATTGATGTGTATCTTCAACCACTTATTGAGGAGCTTAAATCATTTTAGAGTATGGGTATTCAGACGTATGATATTTCTAGAAAGCGTAATTTTAATATGCGGGTTGCGCTTATGTGGATAATAGAAGACTTTCCTGCATATAGGATGCTAACCAGGTGGACAACTTCCGGGCACATGGCGTGCCCAATTTGTATGGAAAAGAGTAAGGCATTTCAACTTCAGCATGGAAGAAGAACATGTTTCTTTAATGTTCACCGCCAATTTCTCCTACGAGATCACCTGTATAGAAGAAACAAGACCAAATTTTTGAAAAATCAAGTCGAAAATTCTCCACCACCACCTAGGCTCACAAGTGAAGAAATTTGATGAGGAGTTTAAAATATTCCCAAGGTTATTGATACTGGCGGTGAAGGCACTCCCGAAGGGTATCTCAGTAGTCACAATTGGACAAAACAAAGTATATTTTGAAAACTCCTTTATTGGTCTTCATTGCTTGTCCGACACAACTTAGTTGTCATGCACATAGTTAAAAATTATTTTGATAATGTTTTCAACACAGTAATGGATGTAAAAGGTAAAACAAAAGATACCCTAAATGCTCATTATGACATCAGAGAACTATGTAGGAGAAAAGAATTGGCATTGGACCTTGGAAAGAGCATTAGATCAAAGGCAACTTATTGTCTCTCCAAACAAGAACAACGCATTTTGTTTGAGTGGATAAAGGATCTAAAATTTCCTGATGGCTATGCATCGAATCTATCTAGATGTGTTGATATTCAGGAGTCTAAGTTAATAAACACCAAGAGTCATGATTGTCATATTTTCCTATTGTGCTTGTTACCCGTTGCTTTTAGACAAGTGCTACCTGAGTCGATTTGGAATGCCTTAGCTGAGTTTAGCATGTTTTTTAATGACTTATGTGCCACTAAGTTTACTCGTGGGTAAGATGAGAGAGTTGGAGGGAAATATTTCGTTATATTATGTAAATTGAAGAAAATATTTCCACCCTCATGCTTCAACTCAATGGAGCATCTTCCAGTTCATTTGTTATATGAAGCTCGTGTGTACGGTCCAATTTAATACCGTTGGATGTTTCCTTTTGAAATGTAGTTCATATAGCACTGCAATGTCTAGAAAGTACATTTTCCAATTCTATCTCTTCGTATTATAGTCAATGCTTAAATTATTTTTATCATATGTAGATATCTCTATCATTTGAAAAAGAAAATTAGAAATAAGGCGAGAGTTGAAACATCTGTAGTCAATGCTTACTTGGTTGAAAAGGCTTCTAACTTTACAACGTACTATTTTGAGCTGCATGTGGTAACAAGAAGTAGGCGTCCAAGTCAACATGACGATGGTGGTGACATCAGCCATTATGCAAACAATTTATCAATTTTTAGTTTACCAGGGCGGTCGACAAGTAGAACTTATATGCAATGGCTTACTGATGAGGAATACAAAGCTACCAAACTTTATGTGTTGCTAAACTTTTCAGAGGTGAAAACGTTTATTAGGTTCATTAAAAGCTGATTTTACAGATGAATTCTCTAATTTACCAAAGATTAACTCTTCAGTGCGATAATAATATATACTAAGTTAATTTTATGCTATCACTTCAGTATGTTTATTGGTTAATTGCACACCCATCATTCACAAATCGGACATCATGACATTGACAAGGAGATCAAGACCCACTTCCCTAGCTGGTTCCTTAGCCATGTATGAATGTCACATTTGTACAAATGACCACGTCTCTACTCTTTATAATACTAATATTAAATTATTTGACTAGGTTTTGTGTACTAAGAATAATATTGACAATAAGCTTTTAAAGGACCTTTCAAGAGGCCCTTTAATGGCAGTTGAAGCGTACTCCATTTACTATATTAATAGATATTGTTTTCACACCATGAGCTATGGAGAAGGAAGATCAACAATGAATTATGGGGTGTGCTTTCAAGGCACGACTTATGCTCAATCAACGACTGAATGGGATTATTATGGATTGATATAAGAAATACTTCGTGTGCAATATTCTAGCTTGCCAGAGAAGAACACTGTATTGTTTAAGTATGAATGGTTTGATCGACGATCTCGTGACGAGTATGAAAATTCATCCAAGATACAGCTTTGGTGGAAATAAATCATAGGAAAAGGTGGCTAAAATACGAACAATTTGTGCTAGCCCATCAAGTAATTCAGGTATACTACGCTCTATATCCGAGTACAAGACGTGATATGCATGACTGGTGGGCTATTTTTCAAGTTAAAGCGAGAGAGATTTTTTATGGTTCGTAAGTTGAACGCGCTTATCAAAATAACCATTCTATTAGCACACTATTACAAATTCAAGATGATCAACTTAATCATCTACGTGATTGGGATGCTACAGGAGAAGAGGATGTCATTGGTTGTGATGGTAATGATAAAACTACCGATGAAGAGATTGAATATGAGTTTGAAAATGAGGGAGATGATGCCGATGAATCGATTGAAATTGAAGACGAGTAAAATATTCTTTTTACATAGTCATATCTTTTACTTTTCTTACATATATTATTGTATATTATTTTTTAATTTGCAAACTAACAAATCATTTACTTTTCAGATATACCTCAGAATAGTTCATATTTTCATTTTGAGCACCCCGCCCCATCTACCTCCAATGTTCCAACGTCACGGACTCCACAAAATCCTTCATTAGATGGGAGCATTGCTTGTTGGTAATAATGCTACTACTTCTGTTGTCCCTTGCTCCATTCCTTCTTCATCGCAGCCCATGATACACATTCTTCTGGGGAGTGATAATGTGGAAGTATACCATATATGTTTACAAAGAATATAAACTTTTACCCACAATTCAAACTATATTTTCAATACTTTTTGTTGAATCACTCTAAGTTTTTATCAATGTCTTTATGTTAGGTTTGGACCCGTAAAGATTTAGTATAAAATTCATAACTGCATTTCAGACTACATCAGGTTGAAATTTGACGCCCCACACAAAAGGTGGTTGCATGTGGATTTTGACACGAAGAATACTTGGTTTCAAGAATTCAAGGCAAGTATTTAATAATTAAATGTTATATGTTCTTGTTGCTCTCCTATAAAGTTTCGAGTTGAAATATCTTACATTATTTCTTTTTTATTGAAGAAACGATATAGATGGAGGGCAGAGGATAGTGAAATGATCCGAAAAGCTTGGAACTCCAAGGCATGGGAGCTATTCCGAGGGATTATTACTTCAGCCAAAAAGGTATGGTTGAAAGATAGAGTTAAATTTCTATGGATACCTGAGGATGTGTTTGATGCTATGGTAGCATATTGGCAGAGTTCAGAGACATTGGCATGATCAGAGTAGAATTCTCATAATCACCCAAACCAGGGAGAGAATGCCTTATGCATGCACACGGACAGGCCCATTCCACATCTCGCACATGCATATCGCATTGTAAGTGTCGAATAAATTTTAGGTATATGAATACTGAGTAAGTTACATCCTAAAGAAATTAATACCATATAAATTTATTGCAGGTAGCAGAGAATTGTGGTGTTCTACCAAATATTCTTAAGCTTCACAGAGAGTTACATAAACACAAAGTTGAAGGGAGGACGGAATTCATCACACCATATCATCGAAATTTTCATGTAAGTTATTATTATAGTATATTTGACTTAATATTTTTCATTGAATTATTATTGATTCCGTGTAAAATCTTGACTCAATTTTTAAGAACGAGCTATTAGGATGGTTAAGGAGGCAGAGACACAAGTCTCCTCTACAACCTCGACATCTGTTGAACTTGGTACTACTACTGAGTTTCCAGTGGTTGATTATGATAGCATTATGCTTATAGCAGCTGGGGGTTTAAGAAAAGGACGTGTCTCCAGTCTTGGTTCAACATGTCAACCTATCTTGAGTTCAAGGTTTGGAGGTAACACATCTACGGGGACTAGCTATGTTGATCATAGAGTTCTTCACGAGCCGCATGAGGATTACGATCACAAAATGCAAGAGATGCAAGCAAATCATGCTAAGGAGATGTCATGTCAGGAGCAACTTATACTTGAGACTCATTGTCAGATAGATGAGATGAAGGCCACGATGCGGGTGCACTTAGAATTGTGCTCATCTCGAGGAACGTGCTCATCTAGAGGAACCATAGATACTGAGAGGACTCATGATGATACATTATTGTAGCTTTGGAAAACTCATCTATGTAATAGATTAGTTTTTATCGACTGTCACAACATACTTATTACTATTCTGTGGTGAAGACCATTTTGTGATGCCTTATTTGCTTATGGGAGTTAGATATTATTAGACTTTATTTTGTTTGTTAATCTATTCTATTTTGTACTTTGTGTCCTGGGTGTTTTTGTTAGGATTCGTAGACTTCTAAACGCGAAAAACATCCACGAATCCTTTTTGATGACCCAAACCAAACGATTAAAACAATTTAGGGATTACAGAATTACCTCTATTTGGCGTAATCAAGATCTCCGGATTCTGATTTTCTGTCGTACGTGCAACTCAAACGATCACCAGACGTTGTAATGTGCGAACGCCCTATATCGGATACACACGACGAACCAACTCGTTACCTTGAGAGTACTAGCGCCTAGGGTTTGAGAGGCTTAAATTTTTCTAGTGAATGGAGGTACGAATATTTTTAACAGAAAGTATCCATAAGAAGACGGCTAGAGTTTTCTTTTAAAATCACCCGAACCTCTTGAAGTCTAACTCTGATAATATCTTATCATATTTTATTTTAAATTTAAATTAAATTAAAATTGATATGATAAGATTCTGTCATTATCTCGGTAATTTAACTAATTAATTAACCGAGTCAGATTCTTACAATCTGAACATCATCCAGATACATCGAATGTAGATATATTCCAGATTCATTGTATCTGGTTAATTTTCTAAGTTCGATTAACTTAGACGTATTTTCAAATTCATCGAACTTAGTAACCTAAAAAATAACCTAACGAGTTCACTTATTGTGTAACCCTATAGGTTTATTTAACACTAGCAGTGTGCCCAAATCACATTTAAATGACCCACAAGTTATAAGCGGTTTCTGGCAAAACATTATAACTATTCAGGTTAAATGAAAATCAATGATCTCTTTAAACCAAACCATAACTTTATATTTGATTCTTTTGTCACACGATATCCAGATTAAGTATAAAGCATGGAGTCTGTCATCCTTATTAAGCTTAATCAATTATTTCTTGATCTTATAGTAGACTATTCAAACAAATGATATCAATATCTCAAATTGATATGTTTGAGCACGGCTATGTATTTTAACAGTCTAACTTATCAAGGGGCCATGGATATCTCTCCTATAATTAAGAGAGACAAATTCCTTCACTATCAATCAAATTCATCTCTTTAGTTTATTCTGTATCCAATAGTGATCTAATTTTTTATCTGATTAAGGACAACGTCAAAATATAGAATTTATCAAGTAAAAAACTATGATGAATTTAGTCGAAGGACTTTTAATATCATTATGGCTAAAAAAAACTTATGACATGTTCCATGAAGTACTCTCACAGTTGGTTATGTCCAATACAATGTTCTCTAACATTTATTTATATTTTGACATAATATCACATATATCCATGACTAGTAAAACATAACCATCAAATCACAAACATACTAATCTTAATTTATTATTGTTCCACTAATAATAATCGATCAGGGACAGTTTAAGAATAGTCATTATATTGATTATAGGGTTTTACTTATCAAGTCACGTACTTTATGACCATAAAATTAAATGCAATATTCATGAAAAGAAATGCCTCGTATTATTACATAATACATAACGATAATAGTATAAGTACAAATTGGGTCTAGAGCATATCTCTAACAGTTTGTTGATATGTTGGGCGTATGTTTATAGGATTTTGGTAAGGC
>JANUWF010002708.1:0-19554 GCA_026120185.1 Voacanga thouarsii
ATTTCTCGCTTTATTAAAGAGTAATCAAATTTCAAAATTTTATATATTATAAGTATATTTAATTTATTTTTATTTTTTACCATAAATGTAAAAATACGCATTGTATTAAAAAAATATTTGTAAAAAAATAATAATTAATGTAATTTGAATTTATTAATAAAATAGATACATAGAAATAAAAATTTTAATTAAAATAAACAGATAAATGAAGAGGAAAGGAGTTTAATTTTTTGTTTGTCGTAACTTGGCTTAGGACAAACCACATCGCACGTCCCGAAATTGGACAAAATGACATCATTTTGCCCGAAGCTAAGTTAAGAAAACAGCTTCAGTTTAGCTAGCTGCAACACAGTTCCCAATAGCTTGTACTTTGGCTCTATTTTTCTAATTTTTCAAATTTTGCAAATCTCGCCCAAACTACACCTGGAAGACTAATCAAAGTAGTGCAAACAAAAATAGAAGCTTTCTTGATATGTGATGGAAAAGTTTCAACTCTCTTTCTGTTTCGTATCATCGAAAAATGAGAACTTTTCTCACGGCACCGTAAATGGTGAAGTGAAAATGCCATGAAACCTAAAGGAGCATAACATTGCTATTGCAAAATAGGTTAAAAAATTCGAGAAAAAAGGAGGAGGATGAAGTATCATGAGCATTGAAAAATGGAAGTTATCCTGAAGCACACATGCGAGGTCATCAACATTCAATATTGATGGTATTTTTCTTCTCGAAAAGTTGCTATTAAGATTTAGTCTTTGAAATTTTCTTGTCATTCTCGTTGTCTTCCGATAGAAATTAAGAAAGTTGTTTTGAAGATATGCTTCCAATATAACCCTGGTTTTTTAGTTTAATATTCATATTTTTGTATTTGTGAGAGCGAATTATGCAATATATAGGCCCATGTTTATGAGATTGCTTGCCATGTCAATACACGCCTCACTAATTTTATATAGAACATAATACTCGATACAGTTTCATCCACATTTACTTGTTTATTACCTTTGCTTTGATACTTCCAAGGTTAAATCAAGATAAGTTAAAATTTTCTCATACATTACTCTCTCAATGAAGATATCTCACCGGAATCCTTTCATGTCCACTAATGTATATGTGTCCGTAGGTCATGTTAATATTACCCTGTTATGATGTACATATGATTGAGACTTTCTTTTGTGAAGATATTTTCAAGTACCATTCCACAAGATATTTAATATTTTTATTTCTCTTGTCGTTGTAATCTTTAAATTGGACCAAGAGAATATTTTTTTTTTCCTACATATAGTAGTTTTTTAGTTAGAGGTATTGAACTATTTATGTCCCATGTTACACGCAATTACAAAACTTGTGTGTAAAGCTACTTAGCTATTTTGATTTAGCTAATTTTTTTTCTTTTTTTTTTTTTGGTTAAAGTGTGTAAGTCCCTTTTAATGGAGGATAGTTCTAATGTGAACGTTTGCTTGGTACTTGTTGTTAGACAATTATTTGATTCCAAAGAAGATGCATACAATTTCTATTATGGTACAAAGCAATGGGCCTTCGGTATATGGAGAAAGTATGGGAACAAGAACAATGTCGGTGTGTTAACATCTTGGAGGTTTACATGCTGCAAAGAAGGATTTAAAAGGATCAACAAATGCGAAAAAGAAATCAAGCGTCCTCGCGCACAAACGAATATTGGTTGTCCTGCTCGGATGGTTATTGTACTAGATAAGGAGAAAGAAAAATATTAGTCAGGCGAGTTTGAATCGAACCACAACCAAGAACTTCACATTCCCACTTATGTTCGCCTCATGTCGTCACGAGAGGAAGGTAAGCAATGCTTAAGGCATTGAAGCATCATTAGTCGAAGATGCATAGTTATCTCTAAAGTAATCTCATGAGTTGATGTTAGCATAAGTAGGTGGTAAGAAAAATTCGGGGTGTACCAAGAAAAACCTCGAAACGATACTTGCATAACAATCCAGCTTGTACCAATGAAATTTGGGGTGTATCAAAGAAATTTGCAATGCAACATGACTAACCTTCCTTTCGTGCACGTACCTATACTAATAATAAGGTTGACATTCTATGTTATAATTATGAATAGATTTGCCTATTTTGGACAACTATAGTAGCATTTGCCTCATTTCTAAGGCAAAAAAGTTAGTTTTACTATTTGCATATCTCGCAAAATCGGGTTGATGAATCCCACGTACATTGAACCAGCTAGTGTACTTGATTTCTCTCGCTCATGATAATGGTTAGTTATGTAACTTCAACTCCTTATTTAGTTGTGTCTATGCTTTACGTGTGTTTTATTATAAGATGCCTTAACTTAATTACCTCGCTGATTGTTCTTTTCGGACATACGCCACACCTCTCTATTCCACGTTTGTATAGCAAAATAGTTCTCGATCAACAGATGATGTAAAAATGTGCAAGGATAAATAATTCCTCCATATTATATCAAGGCTAGTTGTGGCCCGCAGGACTTTGCAAAGTGATTCCTTTTCTGGTATATGGTTAGCGGTGTAAGGCCATTGTATGGGGTGTCAATTTGTATATTAACCTTAGTGATGACATTCTTGTGATTCGTGTGTCACAATTTCGGCCAACCTCCTATCCCACAAGAACTGGAATTTTTGAAACTTCAAGCAAGAAGTTATTCAAGACTTTTATAGATATAAAAATAAATTAAAGAAATTGAAGTAGTTTCAATTCAAAGAGGTTACGACAAGGCTTGCAAAAAAAATAGAGACAAAAATTCTTCTAGAATTCCTTTTAAGACAAGATCACATGGTGCTTTCACTAAGACAACATTCCTAAGGAATGTAAGAAAGAAGAAAATTCAAACAATAATTAAGATCATTATGAATAAAACTTAAGTGATGGGATTTGAACTCAAAACCTTAGAGATTAATCACAAAGCTCTAATCACTTAATTACAATGACTCTTATTCTTATTTTTTCAACCAAATTCTCTTCTCATCTTAACCTAAAGCCATCTTCCTATTTCGACATCAAGTAAAATTACCTTTTTATCCTTTCTACTCAACAAGTACAAACAAATAATTTAACCCATAAACCACAATTCTAAGGCACACAAAATCATTCAAGGAATATATGTTATGCACGATGATATGGTATGAACCCCATCCCTTTTACTCTATAGTAGGTTTAGGTGGGGCTTTACATCCTCTCCTCCTTAGAAGAATTTCGCACTCGAAATTCAGCGTGTACCTTTATTCAAGTCGGGGTATTTCCGCTTCACCCATTCCTCTCGTTTTCCACGTGACATCTTGAGTGCCTTTTTGCTCCCACTCGTACCTTTACTATCGGTATCCGCTTATTCATGAGAGTTTTGATACTTTGGTCTAAAATTTTAACGGGTTTCTCCCCGTAGCTCAAGTCAGGTTGCAAAACCAACAGCTTCGTTATTCGTAACATGTCCCGGGTTGGCATTGTATTTCTTCAATCGAGACACATGGAATACATTATGTATTCTAGTCAAACCATCTCGGTAGATCTAGTCGATACTCAACTGGTCCAATTCTTTCCGTTATTGAAAAGGGTCTCAAATATCTCGTATTTAGCTTTTCGCCTTTCGGATGCTTTAAGATTCCCCTACTCGAGTCAACTTTAAGAACACACTATCTCTTACCTGGAATTCCAACTCCCTTCTCCTATTATCCGCATAACTTTTTTGTCGGTTTTAAGCCGCTTTCAACTTTTCTCTGAGTAGCTTCACTTTATCTGGCATTTCCTGAATGCAGGCTTCTCTAGACTTGCTTCTGTGGCCGTCTTTCGACCAACTCCAGTACAGAAGTACTTGACACTTACGTCTATACAACGCTTCATACAGAGCCATTCCAATCAAAGATTGGTAGCTATTATTGTAAGCCAATTCCGCATATGGTAAAAAATCAATCCACTTCTCCCTAAAATCCAATACGCAAGCTCTTAGCATATCTTCTAATATCTGAATAACCCTTTCTGACTAGCCATTGGTCTGCGGGTGTGCCGTCATACTGAACTTTAGATTAGAACCTATTGATTCTGGAAACTTCTCCCAAAATCAGGATGTAAACCTCGGGTCTCAGTCGGACATGATACTCGAAGGTACTCCATGCAATCTGACTATCTCCTGCACATATGTTTGAGCTAACTTCTCTACTGAATCCCTTACGTTCACCAATATAAAATATGCTGACTTAGTCAATCTGTTTACCACTACCCATATAGCATTCTTTTGGGTCCTTGCCATAAGCAGTCTGATAACGAAGTCCATAGTCACATTTTCCCATTTCCACTATGGCATCGGTAAAGGTTGCAACAACAATCCCGCCGACTTTTTGTACTTTGCTTTAACCTTCCGACCTGTCGTGCATGTGGATACATACTTCACCACGGCCTTCTTTATTCCAGGCCACCAATAAGCTTTCTTCAGATATTGATACATTTTTTCTTCTTCCGGATGAATAGCGTACTTGCTTCTATGTGCCTCTTCTAAAATCTTATCCTTCAGTTGTTGCTCATCAGGCAGACACAAACAATCTCGAAACATATCACTCCCGTCTCATCGTGTCGGAAATCACCGCCTTCCCATTTAAGTTTTTTGTCCTTGAAAAGTTAAAACTCGTATTACTTTGTTGTACTTTAATGATTTCTTGCCTTAGATCCGGTATCAATTTCAAATTATTGACGATAATCCTTTCTTCTTGTACTTCTGTCCTTCTATCCAACACCTCTTGGACTGCTTGAATTTCTTGCACTTATACTTCACCACGGTCTTCTTGAATTTCTTATGTATAAGTAAAAAAAGAATAGAAAATATGTTATTTTTGGACTCAAGTACAGAATTTTTATTGACCAATAAAATTTTGCACAAGTATTAATTAGAGATATCTCCGCATATATATATCATCCCTCATATCCAAATAAATCCAAGTTTACATAGTTTGTTTTGACGGTGTCCGTTGTAGCTCGTTTTAAATTCATGTCTAATATTTCTGCCAAATGACTCTTGTGTCTAAGAAGTAAATTCTCCCATCATGAGAAAAAGTAGAAGTGTAGGTGGCGCCTAGCAACATAATGTCATCTTTAGCCTTTAATCTTCTCAAGATGTTTCTATTTAGCGCGCAGAATTTGCAAAAATGGACTATCCAAAAATGTTGTGCTCTTGGCAAAAGGCATATGAATTGGGATAAACTACTAGACCAATAGGTGATCGTACTCTTGCTTTAGTAACATCAGCTTGATTACCATCCCATTAGACAAACCCTTGATTGGTCGCGAAGCCCAAAAATCAGACATAAGTGGCGGTTCGAAGGTACCATCCATCTGTACAACATTATTCTTTGACCCTTCAAGCTGGTGTACAACTCTTCCATCCTTAGAACTATTCTGTTAAGGTTTTGCAAAATTTTCATTTGCGTCTATGAGTATATTATCCCCCTGAAACTCTGTTATGCGCTCAATTTCTCATAATTTATGAATCTTCAAATTCAAATAAAACAATGAATACCTAGTTTTATAGTTTTTGACTTTGTTTTCAGTAAGCACAAGAATAAAAGAAAATTGATAAATAAATTAAAGAAAAATGCCTCCATCTAGCATTGATGTTTTCGCCTTGAAACCTGACTCATTGCTTTGATCAATTATGGGGAGTGGACTGACGAAATAAAAAAGAAATACCAAATTCAAACTCTAGAGCAAGAATCTTTTTTCGTCTTTAATATAATTTGAATCATGTAGGATGTCTATAATAATTGAAAACAAAATTCCTATCAAGATAGAGTTGAACTGCAGAAGAACTGTGCATGCTTAGGTGGGAGTGCTTTTGTAGATTTAGTTAATTAATCGGATAATTTAGTTTTGTTTTTTTCCTCCTCTTTTTTTTTTTTTAAACTGAACAAAAGTAAATGGACGTAGAGTTAATTGGAGAAAAAATAGGAACATATAAGGAGGATTTTTAAAAAAAAAAATCTAATCCTAGTCATTAACCACTAATATAATAACGTGTCTTTCTATTCTTGAAAGCCTGGAAAATCTCTAGTTTTTTTAAAATTGGAGAGAAGCCTCTCCCCCTGCTAGGTGCTATTTTCTATTGCTGACTTACGTCTTTTCCCTCGGTTTAAATTTGTAAAACATAGAGAGAAGTTTATTGCACATCTCCTAGCCAATTGGTGTAAGGCATTAATGGATACAAAATATGGCCCATTTCATTCAATCTACTTTACTTTTGCATTATTCTTAATATAATTCACTCATTCCACACCCCCTTCCAAAAAAAAAAAAACTCCTTACATTAGTTGGGTGAGCAAATGGTGCTACAAGGTAGTTATGGTGTGGCAAATGGTGGATGGACTCAAAATTGAATTCTTTGTGAGTGGGAAAAAGGAGGAAAATAAACATAGTATCCTAATACAACTTGTCTGACTTTTCTCGCAAATGCTAGTTTTGTGTATTAATTCTGGCCCAATAATTAAGCAAATTCAAGATCATAAAGAAACTATTTACCCCCATCTAAAAATAAGTAACCTAATTGCTAAAACTATGCATATTTAAAGGAATTGTGAAATTTTATAATAAAAGGAATTAAAATGTCAATTCTACCCTTTTTTTCATTTTAATAAAATCTCATCCCATTAATTACATCCTACCACTTCATTCTTAGTAGAAAGAAAATTAAGTAGACTTTTGACTTTTTTATAAGAGAATGTGTTATCATTCTTGGTTAAAATAAATTCATTATAAATAGTTGTAATATTAATTAATTGATGAAAAATTGTTGTAGAGGTAAAATGCAAAAAAAAAATTAAATATGACCAACATTTTGAACTTTTAGACAAATCAAAAAGAAAATTAAGTTATTATTTCTGGATTGAGAGTATCATTCTTGGTTTTCAAGGAGTTTTCGAATGCCAATAAAGGCATAAAAACATTATTTGTTTTCTATAAATTGACAGAGAATATGTAATTTGAATCCACAACCTCTTACTTAGTAAAGAACACTTTTACTAATTAAGTTACTATCTTGCTATATATAAATACATTACTTTGAGAAAAAGATGATTACAAGCTCTTGCTTCAATAAATTAGGTATCTTATTACAAACTTTCAATCGGTGGTCATCATAATCACTATTAACTAAAGTACATTGCAACTACCAATTCCAAAGGAAAAATAAAAAAAAACTTAAAAAATACAATAGATGGAGGAAACATTAGTTATAGTAGCTCCATGCTATCTAAGGTCAATTGTAGTTGACTGCTGCAATGTGGACTGTTACTGCAGTGTGTCCTTGGAATATTTAGTCTCAACACCCCCTCCACCTCCCCCCTAGGGCAAGTCGAATGAGGAAAGAATACCAAGGTGAAAAAAAAAATGAGATGAAAGGAGGCAAGAGAAAGAGCTTTTGTGAAAAGGTCAACTAGTTGACTAGTAGATGGAATAGGAAGAGGCTTAATATAGCCAGCTTGAAATTGATCACGAATAAAAATGACAATCAAGCTCAATGTGTTTGGTGCATTCATGAAACACAAGATATTCAACCAAATACATAGCACTTCGATTATCGCAAAAAAGAGTAACATGCAAAGGAATAGGTAAATGAAGTTCATAGTAAATGCAAAATCCATTGTAGTTCACAAGTAGATCAAGCCAAAGCTTAATATATTCAGCCTCTACTGAACTGCAAGAAACAACAGATTATTTCTTGGATTTCCAAGAGATAAGAGCATGGCTAAAGTAAACACAAAAACCTGTGACAGGACATCTAGAATCAATGCAGCCACCATAATCTGAATCAGCATAAACCTGAAGGGTGAAAGAATTAGCAGTAGGAAAAAACAAGCCAAAATCAAGAGAACCTTTGAGATATCTGAAAATTCTATAAACAGCTTGCATTGTGAAACAGTAGGAGTAGCCCAAAATTGGCTAAGCTATTGTACAGCAAAAGAAATGTTTGGCCTAGTATGAGTAAGATGAAGAAGTCTGCCAACAAGACTTCTATAAAGTGAGGGATCACAAAAGATATTAGAATCACCAATAGAAAACTTCTACTTGTAGTCTAATGGAGTTTGAATAAGTTTGCAATCAAGATAACCATGAGTTTTATGTAAATCAATTATGTAATTCTTTTGCAAAAGAGCAGTGCCAACTGAAGATTTATGAACTTCAAAATCCAAAATATAATGCAATTCACCCAAATCTTTAATATTAAAATTTTGGTGAAGCTGAGTTTTGATATCAAAAATGGCATCCAACTGATTACTAATAACCAGTACATCATCCACATAACCTAAAAGTGTAATGAATATCTGTTCATGATGTTAAAAAAAACAAGCTATAATCACTCCTGGACTGAACAAAACCAATAGTTAACAAGATAGCAATAAGCTTAGCATTTTACTATTGGTTGGCTTGTTTAAGGATATAAAGAGACTTGAAAATAAAGGATCAGTAAAAGAAAAAACCAAGAGGCAAAGTCATGTAAACTTCCTCAGACAAATCACCATGTAAAAATGCATTGTTGATAACAAGTTGATGAATATGCCATTGTGAAACAATTGCAAGTGCAAGCATGAGTTGAATAGTAGTAATTTTAACCACAGGTACAAAAGTGTCCAAGAAATCTACACCTTCTTGTTAAGTATAGCCTTTGGTAACAAGCCTAGCCATATACCTCGAAAGAGATCCATCAGCTTTATGCTCAAGTCCATTATCAGATCTTTGCATATTTACTTTCTTGTCAAATTGAGTGTTAGCATAAAAAATGAAATTTTGAATTAAATGTCCAACCTTAGATTTGTGCTTTATAAAAAATATCCAAGTGAATATGCTAAAATAATCTATTACAGTCAAGAAATATTTTTGACCATGAACAATGGCTACATTGAAATGTCCCCAAATATCAACATGGATAAGATAAAAAAATGCATTTAGATGTACCGTTCGTCAAAGGAAATGAGAACTTGTGTTGTTTTAAAATAGGACAAATTGAACAAAATATCACAATAAGGTAAACTAATACAAGAATTTAATTTTTACAATTCAGATAATCCTTTTAGAGATAAATGGCCTAATCTAAAATGCCAAAGTACGGATTTATATATCATTGCAATAGCCATTTAAAAGAACACAAGCTATAGATGTAGAAGAACATAGCCGAGGATGAGAAAGATCAAAATGATATAGGCCATATAACAGCTTAGTTAATCCAATCATTTGTCTAACATGAGGATCCTGAAGGAAACAAGAATCATGTTTGAAAAGTATAATACATTTAAGCTGTGGAATAAGTTTGCTAAGGGAAATCAGATTAAAAGAAAACATTGGAACAAGTAGAATATTATGAAGTTTATGAAAATGGGTCAATTTAACAATTCCTATGTGTAAAGTAGTTGTTAGAGTTATGCTCTACAACTAATCTATTTGTACCATGTATTTTGCACATTTATTTAATAAAGGTATTTTTTATCTTTCAATTTATTTGTTTCATATATATATATGTGTGTGTGTGTGTGTGTGTGTGTGTGTAAAATTGATAGGTAAAGTCCCTAGTACAATATAGTGTTAAAAAAATCATGATGTGAGATTTTTACTGCACTATGAAGTACTTATACTTAAACTATCTCTAGTCATAATGTTAATAAGATAAGACATTATTAATGCACTAAGACTAGCACGTGTTAAACTTTTTTATTAGATCAAGCGGTGGTTCTCACATCCGTGCGTATTCTGATACTTGAAGTTAACACATGGATGCTTATTACATAAACAAGTATATTGGATAATCTAATTATGAGGCAATCACATGGATAAATATTTAGTACCAGTGATAGAATCTCACTATAGCATATGTGCAAGTATCTTTAAGTTTGAGATCTCCAAGATACTTCGTTTATTGAGTGTTATATTTTGATTCTAATATTTGGAATCTAATTAGAGCCGCCTATGGGATGGATATTGGGTACAATGTAAAGTAAGCGAAAGTAATTGAGAAGGTCAATAAAGGATTCATCACTCCTAATAGTGAAGGCGTATATCTCAGGCCACTTGTAGGGAATCATTAATCAAGAAGTCCTTGGCCATGACAACTATGTGTTGAATATAGTTCCAAATGATACACCTGTTGAGTAGTGGATTATGAAATAAGTGCTAATAAATTTAGGCTGGAATCAATTATATTCTAGAAGGAGTTGGTACTAATTTCATACTTCGAACTAAATAAGATATAGTATGATAAAAGGAGTTTATTGCATTGATAGTTTTCCATTGAAAGATTTATGTCAAGCTACTTAACTTTATGGACTTTTGGATGGCCTGATGCATTGTTAGATGCTGCTCCTGATCTGTTAAATATGAATTTATTAATTAAAGAATTAATAAATTAATCATAATTAGAATTAATAAGGGCTATTTATAGATAAAATAACTGTGTTGCTACAGTAGCCTGTTATAGTGTATAGTGAAAAACCACTACAGTGTACAGTTGAAAACAATAGCAAATGAAAAGTGCTACAATGCTGCTATAGTGACCTGTTACAATGATTTTGATTATGTTATGGGTGATGTCAGAATTTTGCTGATGTCACCAATGATGTTATAACTTACTTTCGGGAATATATCCAAGTAAATTTGAATATACTAAAAAATTGAAGTAGACGAGGAATTGTTGACTGTTGATTGAAATATCGTTTTTGAAAATAGTGAAATCTTTCCTTAACTGGATCAAGAAGAATTTCTTTAGTTAGTCCATAACATGGCTACCATTGATTAACAAACCAGTGAGGGAAAACAATTTGTGCTGCTTTATTCTTATTAAAGTAGAAGAACTAAGGATAATTTTGCTACCAATAGATCGAAAAATCTAATAAGCTACATATAGTAGAGGAATTGATACTCAAAATATTATATGATAATATTATAGGGTTAATTTGTGGGAAGAAATAATTATTATGGGGTAATTATAATGTGTTATAATTATTTGTATTGAATTGCAATTATTAAATCCTTTTTGGGTGAATTATAAATTTGGTATAATTCAAGGGGCCAAATTGTAATTTCTAAATCCAAGAGCCTATAATTAAAAAGGCTAAACAATTGTTTCCTAAAAGGATTAGGAAACAAAAAGGAAGGCTCTATACATGTGTTAAATGAAGGCGATGTTTTTTTTTTTTTCTATATATATGTATACATTGGAAACTATTGGTATAATGTATATATATTGGAAAACCATTGGTGTGGTTGAGACATCATAGAACATACGAAAACACATTATATTTTTTTTTACTTCTTCTCTCCAGAACAAATTCATACCCTAACTCTGCTGAACTAAAATATGCCAGCACCGATTTTAATGCAGCGATTAATGTACATCATCGTGTGGATCAATATTAGAGAAATTCATATTCTTAAAATTTAGTGGTTCATGACTTGGACAATTTCTGGAGGAACGAGTGAAAAATTTTAAATGCTGCATTTTTCAGGTAACGAAAATTTTCTCTTTGTTCTTGACCCGTTTAATTACATACGAGTGATCCTATTGTGTAGATTTCATTTTAACTTTCACTGTGTATTATTTGATATTGCATTATCGAAATCCAACAGTAATATTAGAGCCATCTCTATGTGATTTTATGGGACTATATTTGATTTTTGGAATTGTTTCAAGAATATGTTATGGGCCTGTGAAAATTGTTTCACGTGATTTCTAAAAAATTGATTTGAGTGGGTTATGGATGAACAAACTGTTTTGTTCTGTAAAGAAAAATATTTTCTTAATGACTATCGGTTTTGATTACATAAGCTTACTATTGGAAACTGGTGTATCAGCCATGACAATCTGTGGCTGATCGGCTAAAATTCGTGGCTGATTGAACTCAACCACGGATAATTTTCCGTGGCTAAAATTGGTGTGGCTGATTAATCAGGCACGGAAAATATTTTCGTGTGTGATCAGCTACGAAATATTTTGTGGCTGATAAATTAAATTCCATAGCTGATTAATTCAAAATAATTAAAAATAATTTAATTAAAAAATAAGGAATCAGCCATGAAATTCGATTTCGTGGGTGATTAGCCATGGAAATTTTTGTACTTGACAATAAAATTCCATGGCTGATTTAATAAATAATAATATTTAATTTAATTTAAAAAGGTGATCAGCCACGAAAATAGTTGTCGTGAGTGATTGGCCACGGAAGTTTTCGTAGCTGAATATATAATTTCATGGCTGATTTAATTTCATATAATGAAAATTCCTTTAATTGAAAAATAACTCAACCACAAAAACAAAGTCGTGGTTGATTAGCCATAGAATATTTTGTAGTTGAAATCATGTTTGTGAATCAACCACAAAATATTCTGATCTCGTGGCTGTTTACGTGGTAGAGTTGGCAAAAATTCAGCCACGGAATTTTCGTAGTTGTTCCCTATCTGACTTTTTCAACCTATTTACAGGATATACACATATCAAGGCCTTACCAAAATCCTATAAACATACGCCCAACATATCAACAAACTGTTAGAGATATGCTCTAGACCCAATTTGTACTTATACTATTATCGTTATGTATTATGTAATAATACGAGGCATTTCTTTTCATGAATATTGCATTTAATTTTATGGTCATAAAGTACGTGACTTGATAAGTAAAACCCTATAATCAATATAATGACTATTCTTAAACTGTCCCTGATCGATTATTATTAGTGGAACAATAATAAATTAAGATTAGTATGTTTGTGATTTGATGGTTATGTTTTACTAGTCATGGATATATGTGATATTATGTCAAAATATAAATAAATGTTAGAGAACATTGTATTGGACATAACCAACTGTGAGAGTACTTCATGGAACATGTCATAAGTTTTTTTTAGCCATAATGATATTAAAAGTCCTTCGACTAAATTCATCATAGTTTTTTACTTGATAAATTCTATATTTTGACGTTGTCCTTAATCAGATAAAAAATTAGATCACTATTGGATACAGAATAAACTAAAGAGATGAATTTGATTGATAGTGAAGGAATTTGTCTCTCTTAATTATAGGAGAGATATCCATGGCCCCTTGATAAGTTAGACTGTTAAAATACATAGCCGTGCTCAAACATATCAATTTGAGATATTGATATCATTTGTTTGAATAGTCTACTATAAGATCAAGAAATAATTGATTAAGCTTAATAAGGATGACAGACTCCATGCTTTATACTTAATCTGGATATCGTGTGACAAAAGAATCAAATATAAAGTTATGGTTTGGTTTAAAGAGATCATTGATTTTCATTTAACCTGAATAGTTATAATGTTTTGCCAGAAACCGCTTATAACTTGTGGGTCATTTAAATGTGATTTGGGCACACTGCTAGTGTTAAATAAACCTATAGGGTTACACAATAAGTGAACTCGTTAGGTTATTTTTTTAGGTTACTAAGTTCGATGAATTTGAAAATACGTCTAAGTTAATCGAACTTAGAAAATTAACCAGATACAATGAATCTGGAATATATCTACATTCGATGTATCTGGATGATGTTCAGATTGTAAGAATCTGACTCGGTTAATTAATTAGTTAAATTACCGAGATAATGACAGAATCTTATCATATCAATTTTAATTTAATTTAAATTTAAAATAAAATATGATAAGATATTATCAGAGTTAGACTCCAAGAGGTTCGGGTGATTTTAAAAGAAAACTCTAGCCGTCTTCTTATGGATACTTTCTGTTAAAAATATTCGTACCTCCATTCACTAGAAAAATTTAAGCCTCTCAAACCCTAGGCGCTAGTACTCTCAAGGTAACGAGTTGGTTCGTCGTGTGTATCCGATATAGGGCGTTCGCACATTACAACGTCTGGTGATCGTTTGAGTTGCACGTACGACAGAAAATCAGAATCCGGAGATCTTGATTACGCCAAATAGAGGTAATTCTGTAATCCCTAAATTGTTTTAATCGTTTGGTTTGGGTCATCAAAAGGATTCGTGGATGTTTTTCGCGTTTAGAAGTCTACGAATCCTAACAAAAACACCCAGGACACAAAGTACAAAATAGAATAGATTAACAAACAAAATAAAGTCTAATAATATCTAACTCCCATAAGCAAATAAGGCATCACAAAATGGTCTTCACCACAGAATAGTAATAAGTATGTTGTGACAGTCGATAAAAACTAATCTATTACATAGATGAGTTTTCCAAAGCTACAATAATGTATCATCATGAGTCCTCTCAGTATCTATGGTTCCTCTAGATGAGCACGTTCCTCGAGATGAGCACAATTCTAAGTGCACCCGCATCGTGGCCTTCATCTCATCTATCTGACAATGAGTCTCAAGTATAAGTTGCTCCTGACATGACATCTCCTTAGCATGATTTGCTTGCATCTCTTGCATTTTGTGACTGTAATCCTCATGCAGCTCGTGAAGAACTCTATGATCAACATAGCTAGTCCCCGTAGATGTGTTACCTCCAAACCTTGAACTCAAGATAGGTTGACATGTTGAACCAAGACTGGAGACACGTCCTTTTCTTAAACCCCCAGCTGCTATAAGCATAATGCTATCATAATCAACCACTGGAAACTCAGTAGTAGTACCAAGTTCAACAGATGTCGAGGTTGTAGAGGAGACTTGTGTCTCTGCCTCCTTAACCATCCTAATAGCTCGTTCTTAAAAATTGAGTCAAGATTTTACACGGAATCAATAATAATTCAATGAAAAATATTAAGTCAAATATACTATAATAATAACTTACATGAAAATTTCGATGATATGGTGTGATGAATTCCGTCCTCCCTTCAACTTTGTGTTTATGTAACTCTCTGTGAAGCTTAAGAATATTTGGTAGAACACCACAATTCTCTGCTACCTGCAATAAATTTATATGGTATTAATTTCTTTAGGATGTAACTTACTCAGTATTCATATACCTAAAATTTATTCGACACTTACAATGCGATATGCATGTGCGAGATGTGGAATGGGCCTGTCCGTGTGCATGCATAAGGCATTCTCTCCCTGGTTTGGGTGATTATGAGAATTCTACTCTGATCATGCCAATGTCTCTGAACTCTGCCAATATGCTACCATAGCATCAAACACATCCTCAGGTATCCATAGAAATTTAACTCTATCTTTCAACCATACCTTTTTGGCTGAAGTAATAATCCCTCGGAATAGCTCCCCTGCCTTGGAGTTCCAAGCTTTTCGGATCATTTCACTATCCTCTGCCCTCCATCTATATCGTTTCTTCAATAAAAAAGAAATAATGTAAGATATTTCAACTCGAAACTTTATAGGAGAGCAACAAGAACATATAACATTTAATTATTAAATACTTGCCTTGAATTCTTGAAACCAAGTATTCTTCGTGTCAAAATCCACATGCAACCACCTTTTGTGTGGGGCGTCAAATTTCAACCTGATGTAGTCTGAAATGCAGTTATGAATTTTATACTAAATCTTTATGGGTCCAAACCTAACATAAAGACATTGATAAAAACTTAGAGTGATTCAACAAAAAGTATTGAAAATATAGTTTGAATTGTGGGTAAAAGTTTATATTCTTTGTAAACATATATGGTATACTTCCACATTATCACTCCCCAGAAGAATGTGTATCATGGGCTGCGATGAAGAAGGAATGGAGCAAGGGACAACAGAAGTAGTAGCATTATTACCAACAGCAATGCTCCCATCTAATGAAGGATTTTGTGGAGTCTGTGACGTTGGAACATTGGAGGTAGATGGGGCGGGGTGCTCAAAATGAAAATATGAACTATTCTGAGGTATATCTGAAAAGTAAATGATTTGTTAGTTTGCAAATTAAAAAATAATATACAATAATATATGTAAGAAAAGTAAAAGATATGACTATGTAAAAAGAATATTTTACTCGTCTTCAATTTCAATCGATTCATCGGCATCATCTCCCTCATTTTCAAACTCATATTCAATCTCTTCATCGGTAGTTTTATCATTACCATCACAACCAATGACATCCTCTTCTCCTGTAGCATCCCAATCACGTAGATGATTAAGTTGATCATCTTGAATTTGTAATAGTGTGCTAATAGAATGGTTATTTTGATAAGCGCGTTCAACTTACGAACCATAAAAAATCTCTCTCGCTTTAACTTGAAAAATAGCCCACCAGTCATGCATATCACGTCTTGTACTCGGATATAGAGCGTAGTATACCTGAATTACTTGATGGGCTAGCACAAATTGTTCGTATTTTAGCCACCTTTTCCTATGATTTATTTCCACCAAACTGTATCTTGGATGAATTTTCATACTGTCACGAGATCGTCGATCAAACCATTCATACTTAAACAATACAGTGTTCTTCTCTGGCAAGCTAGAATATTGCACACGAAGTATTTCTTATATCAATCCATAATAATCCCATTCAGTCGTTGATTGAGCATAAGTCGTGCCTTGAAAGCACACCCCATAATTCATTGTTGATCTTCCTTCTCCATAGCTCATGGTGTGAAAACAATATCTATTAATATAGTAAATGGAGTACGCTTCAACTGCCATTAAAGGGCCTCTTGAAAGGTCCTTTAAAAGCTTATTGTCAATATTATTCTTAGTACACAAAACCTAGTCAAATAATTTAATATTAGTATTATAAAGAGTAGAGACGTGGTCATTTGTACAAATGTGACATTCATACATGGCTAAGGAACCAGCTAGGGAAGTGGGTCTTGATCTCCTTGTCAATGTCATGATGTCCGATTTGTGAATGATGGGTGTGCAATTAACCAATAAACATACTGAAGTGATAGCATAAAATTAACTTAGTATATATTATTATCGCACTGAAGAGTTAATCTTTGGTAAATTAGAGAATTCATCTGTAAAATCAGCTTTTAATGAACCTAATAAACGTTTTCACCTCTGAAAAGTTTAGCAACACATAAAGTTTGGTAGCTTTGTATTCCTCATCAGTAAGCCATTGCATATAAGTTCTACTTGCTGACCGCCCTGGTAAACTAAAAATTGATAAATTGTTTGCATAATGGCTGATGTCACCACCATCGTCATGTTGACTTGGACGCCTACTTCTTGTTACCACATGCAGCTCAAAATAGTACGTTGTAAAGTTAGAAGCCTTTTCAACCAAGTAAGCATTGACTACAGATGTTTCAACTCTCGCCTTATTTCTAATTTTCTTTTTCAAATGATAGAGATATCTACATATGATAAAAATAATTTAAGCATTGACTATAATACGAAGAGATAGAATTGGAAAATGTACTTTCTAGACATTGCAGTGCTATATGAACTACATTTCAAAAGGAAACATCCAACGGTATTAAATTGGACCGTACACACGAGCTTCATATAACAAATGAACTGGAAGATGCTCCATTGAGTTGAAGCATGAGGGTGGAAATATTTTCTTCAATTTACATAATATAACAGAAATATTTCCCTCCAACTCTCTCATCTTACCCACAGTAAACTTAGTGGCACATAAGTCATTAAAAAACATGCTAAACTCAGCTAAGGCATTCCAAATCGACTCAGGTAGCACTTGTCTAAAAGCAACGGGTAACAAGCACAATAGGAAAATATGACAATCATGACTCTTGGTGTTTATTAACTTAGACTCCTGAATATCAACACATCTAGATAGATTCGATGCATAGCCATCAGGAAATTTTAGATCCTTTATCCACTCAAACAAAATGCGTTGTTCTTGTTTGGAGAGACAATAAGTTGCCTTTGATCTAATGCTCTTTCCAAGGTCCAATGCCAATTCTTTTCTCCTACATAGTTCTCTGATGTCATAATGAGCATTTAGGGTATCTTTTGTTTTACCTTTTACATCCATTACTGTGTTGAAAACATTATCAAAATAATTTTTAACTATGTGCATGACAACTAAGTTGTGTCGGACAAGCAATGAAGACCAATAAAGGAGTTTTCAAAATATACTTTGTTTTGTCCAATTGTGACTACTGAGATACCCTTCGGGAGTGCCTTCACCGCCAGTATCAATAACCTTGGGAATATTTTAAACTCCTCGTCAAATTTCTTCACTTGTGAGCCTAGGTGGTGGTGGAGAATTTTCGACTTGATTTTTCAAAAATTTGGTCTTGTTTCTTCTATACAGGTGATCTCGTAGGAGAAATTGGCGGTGAACATTAAAGAAACATGTTCTTCTTCCATGCTGAAGTTGAAATGCCTTACTCTTTTCCATACAAATTGGGCACGCCATGTGCCCGGAAGTTGTCCACCTGGTTAGCATCATATATTTAGGAAAGTCTTCTATTATCCACATAAGCGCAACCCGCATATTAAAATTACGCTTTCTAGAAATATCATACGTCTGAATACCCATACTCTAAAATGATTTAAGCTCCTCAATAAGTGGTTGAAGATACACATCAATTATCTTCCTAGGATCTCTTGGTCCTGGAATTACCGCTGCTAGAAATATGTAAGGTGTCTTCATGCACATCTAAGGTGGCAAATTAGAAGGGGTGATAATGACAGGCCAATAAGAATATGACTTGCTAGACATACCAAAATGTGCAAACCTATCTGCACATAAAGCCAATCTTACATTGCGTAACTCAAGTACGAAGTCTGGATGTTTTATGTCGAAATCCTTCCATGCTTCGCCATCTGATGGGTGATTCATTTCATTGGCCTATTGCGTCTGGTCTTTGTGCCATGCCATATGCTCTTGTTTCTTTTGACGCATGAAGCCTCGGAATAATGGGTAGGTAATGCATCTTCTAATATGGAATGGGTTTGAATTTTTCCAAAATTCTTAGCTTGTATCAGGGACGATTGCAGAATTTGCAGTTCATTAATTCCTCATCATCTTTCCAAAAGAGCATACATTCGTTGACACATACATGAATCTTCTCAATCGGTAACCCAAGAGCTTTCACAAACTTCTTAGTCTTGTAGAAATCATCCGGCACTTTGTTTCGATCATCTAGTAGAATTTCATTAATAAGACTAGCCCAATTGTCGAAATGAATATCATGCAATAGATCATAGAATTGTTGTGCATTGGGATTTGGTGCTTCCTCCATGATATTAGATGGACCCGCAGCCCAGTTATTATTGAAGGAATGACTTGCAGCATCATGTACCATTTCTCGATACCTATTTGTGGTTTCATAATGGTTCGACACTATATGAGGCAGTTCCTCTTCAATGGTTTGATACTCTTCTCCATAGGATGTCTAGATAAAATAATTCGGTATAAAAACCTTTGTCTAGAAGGTGAACATAACAGGTTTCATGACTTGGAATTTCAGAAGCTTGCACCGTGAACATGGGCACCTTGTCATTGCACTACGAATGAATTGTGGTTGCGCACATGCAGCCTGGATGAACTCGTCAAGTCTTTGTGTAAACTCCTTTGTTATGCCTCGACGACCTGGGAGGAGTCGATTATACATCCAACTTCTATCTCTATTCCTTTTAACTGACTATGTGCCACCTATTCGATTATAATTTATAAATTTCGTAACCATAAGTTTAGTAGTTTAACGAGAAAACCTTAAACTAGTCTTCAAACATGACAATAATT
>JANUWF010002709.1:0-53551 GCA_026120185.1 Voacanga thouarsii
TCATTAATTGAAAGTTCCTATCCTTGTAAATGCCTTTGGTTTCGATTTTTTTGTTTATATTTGTTGGATTGCATGCCAAAATATATCTGATTATCTTCAAATTTGGAAATAACACTTTTCATAGCAATTAAACAAATATAACGTTCGGATCATTAATTTAAAGTGCTCGTATTTATAAATGCCTTAGATTTTCGATATTTTTGTTGATAATTGTTGGATTGTATGTCAAAATATATCCGATTATCTTCAAATTTGGTAATAGCACTTTTCTTAACAATTTAAACAAATCTAATGGTTGAATAATTAATTGAAAGTTCCAATCCATATAAATGCCTTAGGTTTTCGATTTTTTTGTCGATATTTCTTGGATTGCATGCCAAAATATATCTGATTATTTTCAAATTTGGTCATAACACTTTTCATAGTAATTTAAACAAATATAACGTTCGGATCATTAATTTAAAATGCCTATATTTATAAATGCCTTAGATTTTCGATATTTTTGATGATATTTGTTGGATTGCATGCCAAAATATATCCGATTATCTTCAAATTTGGTCAATACACTTTTATTAGCAATTTAAACATATCTAACAGATCGGATCGATAATTCAAAATGCCTATCTTTGTAAATGCCTTAGGTTTTCGATATTTTTGTTGATGTTTGTTTGATTGCATGTCAAAATATATCCGATTTTTTTCAAATTAGGTCATAACACTATTATTAGCAATTTAAACAAATCTAACGGTCGGATCATTAATTCAAAGTTCCTATCTTTGTAAATACCTTAGGTTTTTGGTATTTTTATTGATATTTGTTGGATTGCATGCCAAAATATATCCGACTTTCTTCAAATTTGGTCAAAACACTTTTATTAGCAATTTAAACAAATCTAATGGTCGGATCAATAATTGAACGTGCCTATCTTTGTAAATGCCTTAGGTTTTCGATATTTTTGTTGATATTTGTTGGATTGCATGCCAAAATATATCCGACTTTCTTTAAATTTGGTCAAAACACTTTTATTAGCAATTTAAACAAATCTAATGGTCGGATCATTAATTAAACGTGCCTATCTTTGTAAATGCCTTAGGTTTTCGATATTTTTGTTGATATTTGTTGGATTGCATGCCAAAATATATCTGATTATCTTCAAATATGGTCATAACACTATTATTAGCAATTTAAACAAATCTAACGGTCGGATCATTAATTCAAAGTTCCAATCTTTGTAAATACCTTAGGTTTTTGGTCTTTTTGTAGACATTTGGTGGATTGCATGCCAAAATATATCCGATTATATTCAAATATGGTCATAACACTTTTCATAACAATTTAAACAAATCTAATGGTCGGATCATTAATTGAAAGTTCCTATATTTGTAAATGCCTTAGGTTTTCGGTATTTTTGTTGATATTTGTTGGATTGCATGCCAAACATATATCCGATTATCTTCAAATTTGATCATAACACTTTTATTTGCAATTTAAACAAATCTAACGATCGGATCACTAATTTAAAGTTCCTATCTTTGTTAATGCCTTAGGTTTTCGGTATTTTTGTTGATATTTGTTGGATTGCATGCCAAAATATATCCGATTATCTTCAAATTTGGTCATAGCACTTTTCTTAGCAATTTAACCAAATCTAATGGTCGGATCATTAATTGAAAGTTCCTATCTTTGTAAATGCCTTTGGTTTTCGGTATTTTTGTTGATATTTGTTGGATTGCATGCCAAAATATATCCGATTATCTTCAAATTTGGTCATAACACTTTTATTAGCAATTTAAACAAATCTAACGGTCGGATCATTAATTCAAAGTTCCTATCTTTGTAAATGCCTTAGGTTTTCGGTATTTTTGTAGACATTTGGTGGATTGCATGCCAAAATATATCCGATTATATTCAACTTTGGTAATAGCACTTTTCTTAGCAATTCAAACAAATCTAATGGTTGGATCATTAATTGAAAGTTCCTATCCTTGTAAATGCCTTTGGTTTCGATTTTTTGTTTATATTTGTTGGATTGCATGCCAAAATATATCCGATTATCTTCAAATTTGGAAATAACACTTTTCATAGCAATTTAAACAAATATAACGTTCGGATCATTAATTTAAAGTTCCTGTATTTATAAATGCCTTAGATTTTCGATATTTTTGTTGATAATTGTTGGATTGAATGCCAAAATATATCCGATTATCTTCAAATTTGGTAATAGCACTTTTCTTAACAATTTAAACAAATCTAATGGTTGGATAATTAATTGAAAGTTCCTATCCTTGTAAATGCCTTAGGTTTTCGATTTTTTTGTCGATATTTCTTGGATTGCATGCCAAAATATATCTGATTATTTTCAAATTTGGTCATAACACTTTTCATAGCAATTTAAACAAATATAACGTTCGGATCATTAATTTAAAATGCCTATATTTATAAATGCCTTAGATTTTCGATATTTTTGATGATATTTGTTGGATTGCATGCCAAAATATATCCGATTATCTTCAAATTTGGTCAATACACTTTTATAAGCAATTTAAACATATCTAACATTCGGATCGATAATTCAAAATGCCTATCTTTGTAAATGCCTTAGGTTTTCGATATTTTTGTTGATGTTTGTTTGATTGCATGTCAAAATATATCCGATTTTTTTCAAATTAGGTCATAACACTATTATTAGCAATTTAAACAAATCTAACGGTCGGATCATTAATTCAAAGTTCCTATCTTTGTAAATACCTTAGGTTTTTGGTATTTTTATTGATATTTGTTGGATTGCATGCCAAAATATATCCGACTTTCTTCAAATTTGGTCAAAACACTTTTATTAGCAATTTAAACAAATCTAATGGTCGGATCAATAATTGAACGTGCCTATCTTTGTAAATGCCTTAGGTTTTCGATATTTTTGTTGATATTTGTTGGATTGCATGCCAAAATATATCCGACTTTCTTTAAATTTGGTCAAAACACTTTTATTAGCAATTTAAACAAATCTAATGGTCGGATCATTAATTAAACGTGCCTATCTTTGTAAATGCCTTAGGTTTTCGATATTTTTGTTGATATTTGTTGGATTGCATGCCAAAATATATCTGATTATCTTCAAATATGGTCATAACACTATTATTAGCAATTTAAACAAATCTAACGGTCGGATCATTAATTCAAAGTTCCAATCTTTGTAAATACCTTAGGTTTTTGGTCTTTTTGTAGACATTTGGTGGATTGCATGCCAAAATATATCCGATTATATTCAAATATGGTCATAACACTTTTCATAACAATTTAAACAAATCTAATGGTCGGATCATTAATTGAAAGTTCCTATATTTGTAAATGCCTTAGGTTTTCGGTATTTTTGTTGATATTTGTTGGATTGCATGCCAAACTATATCCGATTATCTTCAAATTTGATCATAACACTTTTATTTGCAATTTAAACAAATCTAACAGTCGGATCACTAATTCAAAGTTCCTATCTTTGTTAATGCCTTAGGTTTTCGATCATTTTGTTGATATTTGTTGCATTGCATGCCAAAATATATCCGATTATCTTCAAATTTGGTCATAGCACTTTTCTTAGCAATTTAACCAAATCTAATGGTCCGATCATTAATTAAATGTTCCTATCTTTGTAAATGCCTTAGGTTTTCGGTATTTTTGTAGACATTTGGTGGATTGCATACCAAAATATATCCGATTATATTCAACTTTGGTAATAGCACTTTTCTTAGCAATTCAAACAAATCTAATGCTTGGATCATTAATTGAAAGTTCCTATCCTTGTAAATGCCTTCGGTTTCGATTTTTTTTTTATATTTGTTGGATTGCATGCCAAAATATATCTGATTATCTTCAAATTTTGAAATAACACTTTTCATAGCAATTTAAACAAATATAACGTTCGGATCATTAATTTAAAGTGCCTGTATTTATAAATGCCTTAGATTTTCGATATTTTTGTTGATAATTGTTGGATTTTATGCCAAAATATATCCGATTATCTTCAAATTTGGTAATAGCACTTTTCTTAACAATTCAAACAAATCTAATGGATGGATCATTAATTGAAAGTTCCTATCCTTGTAAATGCCTTAGGTTTTCGATTTTTTTGTTGATATTTGTTGGATTGCATGCCAAAATATATCCGATTATCTTCAAATTTGGTCATAACACTTTTCATAGCAATTTAAACAAATATAACGTTCGGATCATTAATTTAAAGTGCCTATATTTATAAATGCCTTAGATTTTCGATATTTTTGTATGATATTTGTTGGATTTGGATGCCAAAATATATCCGATTATCTTCAAATTTGGTCAATAGCACTTTTCTTAGCAATTTAAACAAATCTAATGGATCGGATCATTAATTCAAAAGTTCCTATCTTTGTAAATGCCTTAGGTTTTCGATATTTTTGTTGATATTTGTTGGATTGCATGTCAAAATATATCCGATTATCTTCAAATTTGGTCATAACACTTTTCATTAGCAATTTAAACAAATCTAACGTTCGGATCATTAATTTAAAGTTCCTATCTTTGTAAATGCCTTAGGTTTTCGATATTTTTGTTGATATTTGTTGGATTGCATGCCAAAATATATCCGATTATCTTCAAATTTGGTCAATAGCACTTTTCTTAGCAATTTAAACAAATCTAATGGTTGGATCATTAATTGAAAGTTCCTATCCTTGTAAATGCCTTAGGTTTTCGGTATTTTTGTTTATATTTGTTGGATTGCATGCCAAAATATATCCGATTATCTTCAAATTTGGTCAATAACACTTTTCATTAGCAATTTAAACAAATATAACGTTCGGATCATTAATTTAAAGTGCCTGTATTTATAAATGCCTTAGATTTTCGATATTTTTGTTGATAATTGTTGGATTGCATGCCAAAATATATCCGATTATCTTCAAATTTGGTAATATCACTTTTCTTAACAATTTAAACAAATCTAATGGTTGGATAATTAATTGAAAGTTCCTATCCTTGTAAATGCCTTAGGTTTTCGATTTTTTGTCGATATTTCTTGGATTGCATGCCAAAATATATCTGATTATTTTCAAATTTGGTCATAACACTTTTTATAGCAATTTAAACAAATATAACGTTCGGATCATTAATTTAAAATGCCAATATTTATAAATGCCTTAGATTTTTGATATTTTTGATGATATTTGTTGGATTGCATGCCAAAATATATCCGATTATCTTCAAATTTGGTTATAACACTTTTATTAGCAATTTAAACATATCTAACAGTCGGATCGATAATTCAAAATGCCTATCTTTGTAAATGCCTTAGGTTTTCGATATTTTTGTTGATGTTTGATTGATTGCATGTCAAAATATATTCGATTTTTTTCAAATTAGGTCATAACACAATTATTAGCAATTTAAACAAATCTAACGGTCGGATCATTAATTCAAAGTTCCTATCTTTGTAAATTCCTTAGGTTTTCGATCATTTTGTTGATATTTGTTGCATTGCATGCCAAAATATATCCGATTATCTTCAAATTTGGTCATAGCACTTTTCTTAGCAATTTAACCAAATCTAATGGTCCGATCATTAATTGAAAGTTCCTATCTTTTTAAATGCCTTAGGTTTTCGGTATTTTTGTAGACATTTGGTGGATTGCATACCAAAATATATCCGATTATATTCAACTTTGGTAATAGCACTTTTCTTAGCAATTCAAACAAATCTAATGGTTGGATCATTAATTGAAAGTTCCTATCCTTGTAAATGCCTTCGGTTTCGGTTTTTTTGTTTATATTTGTTGGATTGCATGCCAAAATATATCTGATTATCTTCAAATTTGGAAATAACACTTTTCATAGCAATTTAAACAAATATAACGTTCGGATCATTAATTTAAAGTGCCTGTATTTATAAATGCCTTAGATTTTCGATATTTTTGTTGATAATTGTTGGATTTTATGCCAAAATATATCCGATTATCTTTAAATTTGGTAATAGCACTTTTCTTAACAATTCAAACAAATCTAATGGATGGATAATTAATTGAAAGTTCCTATCCTTGTAAATGCCTTAGGTTTTCGATTTTTTTGTCGATATTTCTTGGATTGCATGCCAAAATATATCTGATTATTTTCAAATTTGGTCATAACACTTTTCATAGCAATTTAAACAAATCTAACGATCGGATCATTAATTTAAAATGCCTATCTTTGTAAATGCCTTAGGTTTTCGATATTTTTGTATGATATTTGTTGGATTGCATGCCAAAATATATCCGATTATCTTCAAATTTGGTCATAACACTTTTATTAGCAGATTTAAACAAATCTAATCAGTCGGATCATTAATTGAAAGTTCCTATCTTTGTAAATGCCTTAGGTTTTCGATATTTTTGTTGATATTTGTTTGATTGCATATCAAAATATATCCGATTATCTTCAAATTACGGTCATAACACTATTATTAGCAATTTAAACAAATCTAACGGTCGAATCATTAATTCAAAGTTCCTATCTTTGTAAATACCTTAGGTTTTCGGTATTTTTGTAGACATTTGTTGGATTGCATGCCAAAATATATCCGATTTACTTCAAATATGGTCATAACACTATTATTAGCAATTTAAACAAATCTAATGATCGGATCATTAATTCAAAGTTCCTATCTTTGTAAATACCTTAGGTTTTTGGTATTTTTGTAGATATTTGTTGGATTGCATGCCAAAATATATCCGATTATCTTCAAATTTGGTCAAAACACTTTTATTAGCAATTTAAACAAATCTAATGGTCGGATCATTAATTGAACGTGCCTATCTTTGTAAATGCCTTAGGTTTTCGATCTTTTTGTTGATATTTGTTGGATTGCATGCCAAAATATATCCGATTATCTTCAAATATGGTCATAACACTATTATTAGCAATTTAAACAAATCTAACGGTCGGATCATTAATTCAAAGTTCCTATCTTTGTAAATACCTTAGGTTTTCGGTCTTTTTGTAGACATTTGGTGGATTGCATGCCAAAATATATCCGATTATATTCAAATATGGTCATAACACTTTTCATAGCAATTTAAATAAATCTAATGGTCGGATCATTAATTGAAAGTGCCTATCTTTGTAAATGCCTTAAGTTTTCGGTCTTTTTATAGACATTTGGTGGATTGCATGCCAAAAGATATCCGATTATATTCAAACTTGGTCATAACACTTTTCTTACCAATTTAAACAAATCTAATGGTCGGATCATTAATTGAAAGTGCCTATATTTGTAAATGCCTTAGGTTTTCGGTATTTTTGTTGATATTTGTTGGATTGCATGCCAAAATGTATCCGATTATCTTTAAATTTGTTCATAAGACTTTTATTAGCAATTTAAACAAATGTAATGGTCGGATCATTAATTCAAAGTTCCTATCATTGTAAATACCATAGATTTTCGGTATTTTTTTGATATTTGTTGCATTACATGCCAAAATATATCCGATTATTTTCAAATTTGGTCATAACACTATTATTAGCAATTTAAACAAATCTAACGGTCGGATCATTAATTGAACGTGCCTATCATTGTAAATGCCTTAAGTTTTCGATATTTTTGTTTATATTTGTTGGATTGCATGCCAAAATATATTCGATTATATTCAAACATGGTCATAACAATTTGCATAGCAATTTAAATAAATCTAACGGTCGGATCTTTAATTGAAAGTGCCTTTCTTTCAAAATGCATAAGGTTTTTATGATATATGGATTGCATACCAAAATATATCCGATTATCTTCAAATATGGTCATAACACTATTATTAGCAATTTAAACAAATCTAACGGTCGGACCATTAATTCAAAGTTCCTATCTTTGTAAATACCTTAGGCTTTCGGTCTTTTTGTTGACATTTGTTGCATTACATTCTAAAATATATCCGATTATCTTCAAATATGGTCATAACACTATTATTATCAATTTAAAAAAATCTAACGGTCGGATCATTAATTCAAAGTTCCTATCTTTGTAAATACCTTAGGCTTTCGGTCTTTTTGTTGACATTTGTTGCATTACATTCCAAAATATATCCGATTATCTTCAAATATGGTCATAACACTATTATTATCAATTTAAAAAAATCTAACGGTCGGATCATTAATTCAAAGTTCCTATCTTTGTAAATACCTTAGGTTTTCGGTCTTTATGTAGACATTTGTTGGATTGCATGCCAAAATATATCCGATTATATTCAAACATGGTCATAACATTTTTCATAGCAATTTAAATAAATCTAAGGGTCGGATCATTAATTGAAAGTTCCTTTCTTTGTCTATGCCTAAGGTTTTCGAATTTTTGTGGATATTTGTTGGATTGCATGCCAAAATATATCCGATTATCTTCAAATTTTGTCATAACACTTTTCTTAGCAATTTTAACAAATCAAACGGTCGATCATTATTTGAATGTGCCTATCTTTGTAAATGCCTTAAATTTTCGGTATTTTTTTAGATATTTTATAGGACTACGTGTTAAAGTATATCCGACTATCTTTAAATTTTGTCATAACACTTTTAATATTTATTTAATCAAATCTAACGGTCAAATCATTAATTGAAAGTGCCTATCTTTGTAAATGCCTTAGGTTTTCAATCTTTTTGTTGATATTTGTTGATTGCACGCCAAAATATATACGATTAACTTCAAATTTGGTCGTAACACTTTTCTGAGAAATTTAAACAAATCTAACTATTGGATCATTTATTGAAAGTGCCTATCTTTGTAAATGCCTTAGGTTTTCGGTATTTTTGTTGATATTTGTTGGATTGCATGCCAAAATATATCTGATTATCTTCAAATTTGGTAATAACACTTTTATTAGCAATTTAAATAAATCTAATGATCGGATCATTAATTCAAAGTTCATATCTTTGTAAATACCTTAGGTTTTCGATATTTTTGTTGATATTCGTTGGATTGCATGCCAAAATATTTCCGATTATCTTCAAATTTTGAAATAACACTTTTCTTAGCAATTTAAACAAATCAAACGGTCGATCATTATTTGAATGTGTCTATCTTTGCAAATGCCTTAAATTTTCGATATTTTTTTAGATATTTTGTAGGACTACGTGTTAAAGTATACCCGATTATCTTTAAATTTTGTCATAACACTTTTAATATCAATTTAAAAAAATCTAACGGTCAAATCTTTAATTGAAAGTGCCTATCTTTGTCTATGCATTTGGTTTTCAATCTTTTTGTTGATATTTGTTGATTGCACGCCAAAATATATCCGATTAACTTCAAATTTGGTCATAACACTTTTCTGAGAAATTTCAACAAATCTAACGATCAGATCATTAATTGAAAGTGCCTATCTTTGTAAATGCCTTAGCTTTTCGGTATATTTTTGTTGATATTTGTTGGATTGCAAGCCAACATATATCAGATAATCTTCAAATTTGGTTATAAAACTTTATTTAGAGATTTAAACAAAAATCTAATGGTCGGATCATTAATTGAAAGTTCCTATCCTTGTAAATGCCTTAGGTTTTCGGTATTTTTGTTGATATTTGTTGGATTGAATGCCAAAATATATCCGATTATCTTCAAATTAGGTCATAACACTATTATTAGTAATTTAAACAAATCTAACGGTCAGATCATTAACTCAAAGTTCCTATCTTTGTAAATACCTTAGGTCTTTGGTATTTTTGATGATATTTGTTGGATTGCATACCAAAATATATCCGATTATATTCAAATATGGTCATAACACTTTTCATAACAGTTTAAACAAATCTAATGGTCGGATCATTAATTGAAAGTGCCTATATTTGTAAATGCCTTAGGTTTTCGGTATTTTTGTTGATATTTGTTGGATTGCATTCCAAACTATATCCGATTATCCTCAATTTTGATCATAACACTTTCATTAGCAATTTAAACAAATCTAACTGTCGGATCATTAATTCAAAGTTCCTATCTTTGTTAATGCCTTAGGTTTCGATCTTTTCGCTGATATTTGTTGCATTGCATGCCAAAATATATTCGATTATTTTCAAATTTGGTAATAACACTTTTCATAGAAATTTAAACAAATCTAACGGTCGGATCATTAATTGAAAGAAACTATCTTCTTAAGTGCCTTAGGTTTTCGGTATTTTTGTTGATATTTGTTGGATTGAATGCCAAAATATATTCGATTATTTACAAATTAGGTCATAACACTATTATTAGCAGTTTAAACCAATCTAACGGTCGATCATTAATTCAAAGTTTCTATCTTCGTAAATGCCTTTGGTTTTCTGTATTTTTGTTGATATTTGTTGGATTGCTTGCCTAAATATATCCGATTATTTTCAAATTTGGTCATAACACTTTTATTAGAAATATAAACAAATCTAATGGTCGGATCATTAATTTAAAGTGCCTTTCTTTCTAAATGCATTAGGTTTTCGATATTTTTGTTGATATTTTTTGCTTTGCATGCCAAAATATATCCGATTATCTTCAAATTTGGTCAAAACACTTTTATTAGCAATTTAGACAAATCTAACGGTCGGATCATTAGTTTAAAGTTCCTATCATTGCAAATACCATAGATTTTCAGTATATTTGTTGATATTTGTTGGATTGCATACCAAAATATATCCGATTATAGTCAAATTTGGTCATAACACTATTTTTATCAATTTAAACAAATCTAACGGTCGGATCAGTAATTCAAAGTTCCTATCTTTGTAAATACCTTAGGTTTTCGGTATTTTTGTTGATATTTGTTGGATTGCATACCAAAATATATCCGATTATCTTCAAATTTGGATCATAACACTTTAATTAGCAATTTAAACAAATCTAATGGTCGGATCATTAATTCAACGTGCCTATCTTTGTAAATGCCTTAGGTTTTCGGTATTTTTGTTGATTTTTGTTGGATTGAATGCCAATATACATCCGATTATCTACAAATTATGTCATAACACTATTATTAGAAATTTAAACAAATCTAATAGTTGGATCACTAATTCAAAGTTCCTATCTTTGTAAATGCGTTAGGTTTTCGATATTTTTGTTTATATTTGTTAGATTGCATGCCAAAATAAATCCGATTATCTTTAAATTTGGTCATAAGACTTTTATTAGCAATTTAAACAAATCTAACGGTCGGATCATTAACTCAAAGTTCCTATCTTTGTAAATACCTTAGGTTTTCGGTATTTTTGTTGATATTTGTTGGATTGCATAACAAAATATATCCAATTATCTGCAAATTTTGACATGACACTTTTATTAGCAATTTGAACGTGCAAATCTTTGTAAATTCCTTAGGTTTTCAGTATTTTTGTTGATTTTTGTTGGATTGAATGCCAATATACATCCGATTACCTAAATTAGGTCATAACACTATTATTAGCAATTTAAACAAATCTAAAGGTCGGATCACTAATTAAAAGTTCCTATCTTTGTAAATTCCTTAGGTTTTCGATATTTTTGTTGATATTTGTTGGATTGCATGTCAAAATATATCCGATTATCTTTAAATTTGGTCATACCACTTTTATTAGCAATTTATACAAATCTAACGGTCGGATCATTAATTCAAAGTTCCTATCAATGTAAATACCTTAGATTTTCGGTATTTTTGTTGATATTTGTTGGATTGCATGCCCAAATATTTCCGATTATCTTCAAATCTGGCCATAACACTATTATTAGCAATTTAAACAAATCTAATGGTCGGATCATTAATTGAACGTGCCTATCATTGTAAATGCCTTAAGTTTTCGATATTTTTGTTGATATTTGTTGGTTTGCATGCCAAAATATATCGATTAAATTCAAACATGGTCATAACACTTTTCATACCAATTTAAATAAATCTAATGGCCGGATCATTAATTGAAAGTGCCTATCTTTGTCTATGCCTTAGGTTTTCGGTCTTTTTGTAGACATTTGGTGGCTTGCATGCTAAAATATATCCGATTTTATTCAAACATGGTCATAACACTTTTCCTAACAAGTTAAACAAATCTAATTGTTGGATCATTAATTTAAAGTGCCTATATTTGTGACTGCCTTAGATTTCGGTATTTTTGTTGATATTTATTGAATTGCATACCAAAATATATCCGATTATCTTCAAATTTGATCATAACACTTTCAATAGCAATTTAGACAAATCAAACAGTCGGATCATTAATTCAAAGTTCCTATCTTTGTAATTGCCTTTGGTTTTCGGTCTTTTTGTTGACATTTGTTGCATTGCATGCCAAAATAAATCCGATTATATTCAAATTTGGTCATTGCACTTTTCATAGCAATTTAAACAAATCTAATGGTCGGATCATTAATTAAAAGTTCCTATCTTTGTAAATGCCTAAGGTTTTCGGTATTTTTGTTGATATTTGTTGGATTGCGTACCAAAATATATCCGATTATTTTCAAATTTGGTCAAAACACGTTTATTAGCAGTTTAAACAAATCTAAAGGTCGGATCATTAATTGAACGTGCCTATCTTTGTAAATGCCTTAGGTTTTCAATATTTTTGTTGATATTTGTTGGATTGCATGCAAAAATATATCCGATTATCTTCAAATATGGTCATAACACTATTATTATCAATTTAAACAAATCTATCGGTCGGATCATTAATTCAAAGTTCCTATCTTTGTAAATACCTTAGGTTTTCGGTCTTTTTGTAGACATTTGGTGGATTGCATGCCAAAATATCTCCGATTATATTCAAATATGGTCATAACACTTTTCATAACAATTTAAATAAATCAAATGGTCGGATCATAAAATGAAAGTGCCCATCTTTGTAAATGCCTTAGGTTTTCGGTCTTTTTGTAGACATTTGGTGGATTGCATGCCAAAATATATCTGATTATATTCAAACTTGGTCATAACACTTTTCTTACTAATTTCAACAAATCTAATGATCGGATCATTAATTGAAAGTGCCTATACTTGTAAATGCCTTAGGTTTTCGGTATTTTTGTTGATATTTGTTGGATTGCATGCCAAAATGTATCCGATTATCTTTAAAATTGGTCATAATACTTTTATTAGCAATTTAAACAAATCTAACGGTCGGATCATTAATTCAAAGTTCCTATCATTGTAAATACCATAGATTTTCGGTATTTTTTTTATATTTGTTGTATTACAAGCCAAAATATATCCGATTATATTCAAATTTGGTCATAACACTATTATTAGCAATTTAAATAAATCTAATGGTCGGATCATTAATTGAACGTGCCTATCATTGTAAATGCCTTAATTTTTCGATATTTTTGTTGATATTTGATAGTTTACACGCCAAAATATATCGATTTACTTCAAAAATGGTCATAACACTATTATGAGCAATTTAAACAAATCTAACGGTCGGATTATTAATTCAAAGTTCCTATCTTTGTAAATACCTTAGGTTTTCGGTTTTTTTGTAGACATTTGGTGGATTGCATGCCAAAAAATATCCGATTATATTCAAATATGGTCATAAAACTTTTCATAGCAATTTAAATAAATTTAATGGTCGGATCATTAATTGAAAGTGCCTATCTTTGTAAATGCCATAGGTTTTCGGTCTTTTTGTAAACATTTGGTGGATTGCATGCCAAAATATATTCGATTATATTCAAACTTGGTCGTAACACTTTTCTTACCAATTTAAACAAATCTAATGGTCGGATCATTAATTGAAAGTGTCTATATTTGTAAATGCCTTAGGTTTTCGGTATTTTTGTTGATATTTGTTGGATTGCATGCCAAAATATATCCGATTATCTTCAAATTTGGTTATAACACTTTTATTAGCAATTTAAACAAATCTAACAGTCGGCTCATTAATTCAAAGTGCCTATCTTTTAAATGCCTTAGGTTTCGATATTTTTGTTGATATTTGTTGGATTGAATGCCAAAATATATTCGATTATCTTCAAATATGGTCATAACACTATTATTAGCAATTTAAACAAATCTACGGTCGGATCATTTATTCAAAGTTCCTATCTTTGTTAATATCTTCGGTTTTCGGTGTTTTTGTAGACATTTGGTGGATTGCATGCCAAAATATATCTGATTATATTCAAATATGGTCATAACACTTTTCATAGCAATTTAAATAAATCTAATGGTCGGATCATTAGTTGAAAGTGCCTATCTTTGTAAATGCCTTAGGTTTTCGGTCTCTTTGTAAACATTTGGTGGATTGCATTCCAAAATATATCCGATTATATTCAAACATGGTCATAACACTTTTCTTACCAATTTAAACAAATCTATTGGTCGGATCATTAATTCAAAGTGCCTATATTTGTAAATGCCTTAGGTTTTCGGTATTGTTGTCGATATTTGTTGGATTGCATGCCAAACTATATCCGATTATCTTCAAATTTGATCATAACACTTTTATTAGCAATTTAAACAAATCTAACAGTCGGATCATAAATTCAAAGTTCCTATCTTTGTTAATGCCTTAGGTTTTCGATCTTTTTGTTGATATTTGTTGCATTGCATGCCAAAATATATCCGATTTTCTTCAAATTTGGTCATAGCACTTTTCTTAGCAATTTAACCAAATCTAATGGTCGGATCATTAATTGAAAGTTCCTATCTTTGTAAATGTCTTTGGTTTTCGGTATTTTTGTTGATATTTGTTGGATTGCATGACAAAATATATCCGATTATATTTAAATTTGGTCATAACACTTTTTTTAGAAATATAAACAAATCTAACGGTCGGATCATTAATTGAAAGTGCCTTTCTTTCTAAATGCCTTAGGTTTTCGATATTTTTGTTGATATTTGTTGGTTTGCATGCCAAAATATATCCGATTATCTTCAAATTTTGTCATAACACTTTTCATAGAAATTAAAACAAATCTAACGGTCGGATCATTAATTAAAAGTGCCTATCTTCTTAAATGCCTTAGGTTTTTGGTATTTTTGTTGATATTTGTTGGATTGAATGCCAAAATATATCCGATTATCTAAAATTGGGTCATAACACTATTATTAGCAGTTTAAACAAATCTAACGGTCGGATCATTAATTCAAAGTTCCTATCTTTGTAAATACCTTAGGTTTTCGGTATTTTTGTAGACATTTGGTGGATTGCATGCCAAAATATATCCGATCATATTCAACTTTGGTAATAGCACTTTTCTTAGCAATTCAAACAAATCTAATGGTTGGATCATTAATTGAAAGTTCATATCCTTGTAAATGCATTTGGTTTCGGTTTTTTTGTTTATATTTGTTGGATTGCATGCCAAAATATATCTAATTATCTTCAAATTTGGAAATAACACTTTTCATAGCAATTTAAACAAATATAACGTTCGGATCATTAATTTAAAATGCCTATATTTATAAATGCCTTAGATTTTCGATATTTTTGATGATATTTGTTGGATTGCATGCCAAAATATATCCGATTATCTTCAAATTTGGTCAATACACTTTTATTAGCAATTTAAACATATCTAACGATCGGATCGATAATTCAAAATGCCTATCTTTGTAAATGCCTTAGGTTTTCGATATTTTTGTTGATGTTTGTTTGATTGCATGTCAAAATATATCCGATTTTTTTCAAATTAGGTCATAACACTATTATTAGCAATTTAAACAAATCTAACGGTCGGATCATTAATTCAAAGTTCCTATCTTTGTAAATACCTTAGGTTTTTGGTATTTTTATTGATATTTGTTGGATTGCATGCCAAAATATATCCGACTTATCTTCAAATTTGGTCAAAACACTTTTATTAGCAATTTAAACAAATCTAATGGTCGGATCAATAATTGAACGTGCCTATCTTTGTAAATGCCTTAGGTTTTCGATATTTTTGTTGATATTTGTTGGATTGCATGCCAAAATATATCCGACTTATCTTCAAATTTGGTCAATAACACTTTTATTAGCAATTTAAACAAATCTAATGGTCGGATCATTAATTAAAAGTGCCTATCTTTGTAAATGCCTTAGGTTTTCGGTATTTTTGTTGATATTTGTTGGATTGCATGCCAAAATATATCCGATTATCTTCAAATTTGGTCATAACACTATTCATTAGCAATTTAAACAAATCTAACGGTCGGATCATTAATTCAAAGTTCCTATCTTTGTAAATACCTTAGGTTTTCGGTATTTTTGTAGATATTTGGTGGATTGCATGCCAAAATATATCCGATTATATTCAAATTTGGTAATAGCACTTTTCTTAACAATTCAAACAAATCTAATGGTTGGATCATTAATTGAAAGTTCCTATCCTTGTAAATGCCTTTGGTTTCGATTTTTTGTTTATATTTGTTGGATTGCATGCCAAAATATATCCGATTATCTTCAAATTTGGAAATAACACTTTTCATAGCAATTTAAACAAATATAACGTTCGGATCATTAATTTAAAGTTCCTGTATTTATAAATGCCTTAGATTTTCGATATTTTTGTTGATAATTGTTGGATTGTATGCCAAAATATATCCGATTATCTTCAAATTTGGTAATAGCACTTTTCTTAACAATTTAAACAAATCTAATGGTTGGATAATTAATTGAAAGTTCCTATCCTTGTAAATGCCTTAGGTTTTCGATTTTTTTGTCGATATTTCTTGGATTGCATGCCAAAATATATCTGATTATTTTCAAATTTGGTCATAACACTTTTCATAGCAATTTAAACAAATATAACGTTCGGATCATTAATTTAAAATGCCTATATTTATAAATGCCTTAGATTTTCGATATTTTTGATGATATTTGTTGGATTGCATGCCAAAATATATCCGATTATCTTCAAATTTGGTCAATACACTTTTATTAGCAATTTAAACATATCTAACAGTCGGATCGATAATTCAAAATGCCTATCTTTGTAAATGCCTTAGGTTTTCGATATTTTTGTTGATGTTTGTTTGATTGCATGTCAAAATATATCCGATTTTTTTCAAATTAGGTCATAACACTATTATTAGCAATTTAAACAAATCTAACGGTCGGATCATTAATTCAAAGTTCCTATCTTTGTAAATACCTTAGGTTTTTGGTATTTTTATTGATATTTGTTGGATTGCATGCCAAAATATATCCGACTTTCTTCAAATTTGGTCAAAACACTTTTATTAGCAATTTAAACAAATCTAATGGTCGGATCAATAATTGAACGTGCCTATCTTTGTAAATGCCTTAGGTTTTCGATATTTTTGTTGATATTTGTTGGATTGCATGCCAAAATATATCCGACTTTCTTTAAATTTGGTCAAAACACTTTTATTAGCAATTTAAACAAATCTAATGGTCGGATCATTAATTAAACGTGCCTATCTTTGTAAATGCCTTAGGTTTTCGATATTTTTGTTGATATTTGTTGGATTGCATGCCAAAATATATCTGATTATCTTCAAATATGGTCATAACACTATTATTAGCAATTTAAACAAATCTAACGGTCGGATCATTAATTCAAAGTTCCAATCTTTGTAAATACCTTAGGTTTTTGGTCTTTTTGTAGACATTTGGTGGATTGCATGCCAAAATATATCCGATTATATTCAAATATGGTCATAACACTTTTCATAACAATTTAAACAAATCTAATGGTCGGATCATTAATTGAAAGTTCCTATATTTGTAAATGCCTTAGGTTTTCGGTATTTTTGTTGATATTTGTTGGATTGCATGCCAAACTATATCCGATTATCTTCAAATTTGATCATAACACTTTTATTTGCAATTTAAACAAATCTAACGGTCGGATCACTAATTCAAAGTTCCTATCTTTGTTAATGCCTTAGGTTTTCGATCATTTTGTTGATATTTGTTGCATTGCATGCCAAAATATATCCGATTATCTTCAAATTTGGTCATAGCACTTTTCTTAGCAATTTAACCAAATCTAATGGTCCGATCATTAATTGAAAGTTCCTATCTTTGTAAATGCCTTAGGTTTTCGGTATTTTTGTAGACATTTGGTGGATTGCATGCCAAAATATATCCGATTATATTCAACTTTGGTACTAGCACTTTTCTTAGCAATTCAAACAAATCTAATGGTCGGATCATTAATTGAAAGTTCCTATCTTTGTAAATGTCTTTGGTTTTCGGTATTTTTGTTGATATTTGTAGGATTGCATGACAAAATATATCTGATTATCTTCAAATTTGGAAATAACACTTTTCATAGCAATTTAAACAAATATAACGTTCGGATCATTAATTTAAAGTACCTGTATTTATAAATGCCTTAGATTTTCGATATTTTTGTTGATAATTGTTGGATTTTATGCCAAAATATATCCAATTATCTTCAAATTTGGTAATAGCACTTTTCTTAGCAATTCAAACAAATCTAATGGTTGGATCATTAATTGAAAGTTCATATCCTTGTAAATGCCTTTGGTTTCGGTTTTTTTGTCGATATTTGTTGGATTGCATGCCAAAATATATCTGATTATCTTCAAATTTGGAAATAACACTTTTCATAGCAATTTAAACAAATATAACGTTCGGATCATTAATTTAAAGTGCCTGTATTTATAAATGCCTTAGATTTTCGATATTTTTGTTGATAATTGTTGGATTGTATGCCAAAATATATCCGATTATCTTCAAATTTGGTAATAACACTTTTCTTAACAATTTAAACAAATCTAATGGTTGGATAATTAATTGAAAGTTCCTATCCTTGTAAATGCCTTAGGTTTTCGATTTTTTTGTCGATATTTCTTGGATTGCATGCCAAAATATATCTGATTATTTTCAAATTTGGTCATAACACTTTTCATAGCAATTTAAACAAATATAACGTTCGGATCATTAATTTAAAATGCCTATATTTATAAATGCATTAGATTTTCGATATTTTTTATGATATTTGTTGGTTTGGATGCCAAAATATATCCGATTATCTTCAAATTTGGTCAATACACTTTTATTAGCAATTTAAACATATCTAACAGTCGGATCGTTAATTCAAAATGCCTATCTTTGTAAATGCCTTAGGTTTTCGATATTTTTGTTGATGTTTGTTTGATTGCATGTCAAAATATATCCGATTTTTTGTCAAATTAGGTCATAACACTATTATTAGCAATTTAAACAAATCTAACGGTCGGATCATTAATTCAAAGTTCCTATCTTTGTAAATACCTTAGGTTTTTGGTATTTTTGTTGATATTTGTTGGATTGCATGCCAAAATATATCCGACTTTCTTCAAATTTGGTCAAAACACTTTTATTAGCAATTTAAACAAATCTAATGGTCGGATCATTAATTGAACGTGCCCATCTTTGTAAATGCCTTAGGTTTTCGATATTTTTGTTGATATTTGTTGGATTGCATGCCAAAATATATCCGACTTTCTTTAAATTTGGTCAAAACACTTTTATTAGCAATTTAAACAAATCTAATGGTCGGATCATTAATTAAACGTGCCTATCTTTGTAAATGCCTTAGGTTTTCGATATTTTTGTTGATATTTGTTGGATTGCATGCCAAAATAAATCTGATTATCTTCAAATATGGTCATAACACTATTATTAGCAATTTAAACAAATCTAACGGTCGGATCATTAATTCAAAGTTCCAATCTTTGTAAATACCTTAGGTTTTTGGTCTTTTTGTAGACATTTGGTGGATTGCATGCCAAAATATATCCGATTATATTCAAATATGGTCATAACACTTTTCATAACAATTTAAACAAATCTAATGGTCGGATCATTAATTGAAAGTGCCTATATTTTGTAAATGCCTTAGGTTTTCGGTATTTTTGTTGATATTTGTTGGATTGCATGCCAAACTATATCCGATTATCTTCAAATTTGATCGTAACACTTTTATTTGCAATTTAAACAAATCTAACAGTCGGATCACTAATTCAAAGTTCCTATCTTAGTTAATGCCTTAGGTTTTCGATCATTTTGTTGATATTTGTTGCATTGCATGCCAAAATATATCTGATTATCTTCAAATATGGTCATAACACTATTATTAGCAATTTAAACAAATCTAACGGTCGTATCATTAATTCAAAGTTCCAATCTTTGTAAATACCTTAGGTTTTTGGTCTTTTTGTAGACATTTGGTGGATTGCATGCCAAAATATATCCGATTATATTCAAATATGGTCATAACACTTTTCATAACAATTTAAACAAATCTAATGGTCGGATCATTAATTGAAAGTGCCTATATTTGTAAATGCCTTAGGTTTTCGGTATTTTTGTTGATATTTGTTGGATTGCATGCCAAACAATATCCAATTATCTTCAAATTTGATCATAACACTTTTATTCGCAATTTAAACAAATCTAACAGTCGGATCACTAATTTAAAGTTCCTATCTTTGTTAATGCCTTAGGTTTTCGATCATTTTGTTGATATTTGTTGGATTGCATGCCAAAATATATCCGATTATATTCAAATTTGGTCATAACACTTTTCATAGCAATTTAAACAAATCTAACGGTCGGATCATTAATTGAAAGTTCCTATCTTTGTAAATGCCTTAGGTTTTCGATATTTTTGTTGATATTTGTTGGATTGCATGCCAAAATATATCCGATTATCTTCAAATTTGGTCATAACACTTTTATTAGCAATTTAAACAAATCTAACGGTCGGATCATTAATTCAAAGTGCCTATCTTTGTAAATGCCTTAGGTTTTCGATATTTTTGTTGATATTTGTTGGATTGCATGTCAAAATATATCCGATTATCTTCAAATTTGGTCATAACACTTTTATTAGCAATTTAAACAAATCTAACGGTCGGATCATTAATTCAAAGTTCCTATCTTTGTAAATACCTTAGGTTTTTGGTATTTTTGTTGATATTTGTTGGATTGCATGCCAAAATATATCCGACTTTCTTCAAATTTGGTCAAAACACTTTTATTAGCAATTTAAACAAATCTAATGGTCGGATCATTAATTGAACGTGCCTATCTTTGTAAATGCCTTAGGTTTTCGGTCTTTTTGTTGATATTTGTTGGATTGCATGCCAAAATATATCCGATTATCTTCAAATTTGGTCATAACACTTTTATTAGCAATTTAAACAAATCTAATGGTCGGATCATTAATTCAAAGTGCCTATATTTGTAAATGCCTTAGGTTTTCGGTATTTTTGTTGATATTTGTTGGATTGCATGCCAAAATATATCCGATTATCTTCAAATATGGTCATAACACTATTATTAGCAATTTAAACAAATCTAACGGTCGGATCATTAATTCAAAGTTCCTATCTTTGTAAATACCTTAGGTTTTTGGTCTTTTTGTAGACATTTGGTGGATTGCATGCCAAAATATATCCGATTATATTCAAATATGGTCATAACACTTTTCATTAACAATTTAAACAAATCTAATGGTCGGATCATTAATTGAAAGTGCCTATACTTTGTAAATGCCTTAGGTTTTCGGTATTTTTGTTGATATTTGTTGGATTGCATGCCAAACATATATCCGATTATCTTCAAATTTGATCATAACACTTTTATTAGCAATTTAAACAAATCTAATAGTTGGATCACTAATTCAAAGTTCCTATCTTTGTTAATGCCTTAGGTTTTCGATCATTTTGTTGATATTTGTTGCATTGCATGCCAAAATATATCCGATTATCTTCAAATTTGGTCATAGCACTTTTCTTAGCAATTTAACCAAATCTAATGGTTGGATCATTAATTGAAAGTTCCTATCTTTGTAAATGCCTTAGGTTTTCGGTATTTTTGTAGACATTTGGTGGATTGCATGCCAAAATATATCCGATTATATTCAAATATGGTCATAACACTTTTCATAACAATTTAAACAAATCTAATGGTCGGATCATTAATTGAAAGTGCCTATATTTGTAAATGCCTTAGGTTTTCGGTATTTTTGTTGATATTTGTTGGATTGCATGCCAAAATATATCCGATTATATTCAAAATTGGTCATAACACTTTTTCTAGGAATATAAAGAAATCTAACGGTCGGATCGTTAATTGAAAGTGCCTTTCTTTCTAAATGCCTTAGGTTTTCGATATTTTTGTTGATATTTATTGATTTGCATACCAAAATATATCCGATTATCTTCAAATTTGGTCATAACACTTCCCAGAGAAATTAAAACAAATCTAACGGTCGGATCAATAATTAAAAGTTCCGTTATTTCTAAATGCCTTAGGTTTTCGATATTTTTGTTGATATTTATTGGTTTGCATAACAAAATATATCCGATTATCTTTAAATTTGGTCATAACACTATTATTAGCAATTTAAACAAATCTACGATCGGATCATTAATTCAAAGTTCCTATCTTTGTTAATATCTTCGGTTTTCGGTGTTTTTGTTGACATTTGGTAGATTGCATACCAAAATATATCTGATTATATTCAAATATGGTCATAACACTTTTCATAGCAATTTAAATAAATCTAATGGTCGGATCATTAATTGAAAGTGCCTATCTTTGTAAATGCCTTAGGTTTTCGGTCTTTTTGTAGACATTTGGTGGATTGCATGCCAAAATATATCCGATTATATTCAAACATGGTCATAACACTTTTCTTACCAATTTAAACAAATCTAATGGTCGGATCATTAATTCAAAGTGCCTATATTTGTAAATGCCTTAGGTTTTCGGTATTTTTGTTGATATTTGTTGGATTGCATGGTAAATTCTATCCGATTATCTTCATATTTGATCATAACACTTTTATTAGCAATTTAAACAAATCTAATAGATCGGATCATTAATTCAAAGTGCCTATCTTTGTAAATGCCTTAGGTTTTCGATATTTTTGTTGATATTTGTTGGATTGCATGCCAAAATATATCCGATTATCTTCAAATATGGTCATAACACTATTATTAGCAATTTAAACAAATCTAACGGTCGGATCATTAATTCAAAGTTCCTATCTTTGTAAATACCTTAGGTTTTCGGTCTTTTTGTAGACATTTGGTGGATTGCATGCCAAAATATATCCGATTATATTCAAATATGGTCATAACACTTTTCATAGCAATTTAAATAAATCTAATGGTCGGATCATTAATTGAAAGTGCCTATCTTTGTAAATGCCTTAGGTTTTCGGTCTTTTTGTTGATATTTGTTGGATTGCATGCCAAAATATATCCGATTATATTCAAATTTGGTCATAACACTTTTCTTAACAATTTAAACAAATCTAATGGTCGGATCATTAATTGAAAGTGCCTATCTTTGTAAATGCCTTAGGTTTTCGGTATTTTTGTTGATATTTGTTGGATTGCATGCCAAAATATATCCGATTATCTTCAAATTTGGTTATAACACTTTTATTAGCAATTTAAACAAATATAACGTTCGGATCATTAATTTAAAGTGCCTGTATTTATAAATGCCTTAGATTTTCGATATTTTTGCTGATAATTGTTGGATTGTATGCCAAAATATATCCGATTATCTTCAAATTTGGAAATAGCACGTTTCTTAACAATTTAAACAAATCTAATGGTTGGATAATTAATTGAAAGTTCCTATACTTGTAAATGCCTTAGGTTTTCGATTTTTTTGTCGATATTTCTTGGATTGCATGCCAAAATATATCTGATTATTTTCAAATTTGGTCATAACACTTTTCATAGCAATTTAAACAAATATAACGTTCGGATCATTAATTTAAAGTGTCTATATTTATAAATGCCTTAGATTTTCGATATTTTTGATGATATTTGTTGGATTGCATGCCAAAATATATCCGATTATCTTCAAATTTGGTTATAACACTTTTATTAGCAATTTAAACAAATCTAACAGTCGGCTCATTAATTCAAAGTGCCTATCTTTTAAATGCATTAGGTTTCGATATTTTTGTTGATATTTGTTGGATTGCATTCCAAAATATATCCGATTATCTTCAAATATGGTCATAACACTATTATTAGCAATTTAAACAAATCTACGGTTGGATCTTTAATTCAAAGTTCCTATCTTTGTTAATATCTTCGGTTTTCGGTGTTTTTGTAGACATTTGGTAGATTGCATACCAAAATATATCTGATTATATTGAAATTTGGTCATAACACTTTTCATAGCAATTTAAATAAATCTAATGGTCGGATCATTAGTTGAAAGTGCCTATCTTTGTAAATGCCTTTGGTTTTCGGTCTTTTTGTAACATTTGGTAGATTGCATTCCAAAATATATCCGATTATATTCAAACATGGTCATAACACTTTTCTTACCAATTTAAATAAATCTAACGGTCGGATCATTAATTCAAAGTGGCTATATTTGTAAATGCCTTAGATTTTCGGTATTGTTGTCGATATTTGTTGGATTGCATGCCAAACTATATCCGATTATCTTCAAATTTGATCATAACACATTTATTAGCAATTTAAACAAATCTAACAGTCGGATCATAAATTCAAAGTTCCTATCTTTGTTAATGCCTTAGGTTTTCGATCTTTTTGTTGATATTTGTTGCATTGCATGCCAAAATATATCCGATTTTCTTCAAATTTGGTCATAGCACTTTTCTTAGCAATTTAACCAAATCTAATGGTCGGATCATTAATTGAAAGTTCCTATCTTTGTAAATGTCTTTGGTTTTCGGTATTTTTGTTGATATTTGTTGGATTGCATGACAAAATATATCCGATTATATTTAAATTTGGTAATAACACTTTTTTTAGAAATATAAACAAATCTAACTAGTCGGATCATTAATTGAAAGTGCCTTTCTTTCTAAATGCCTTAGGTTTTCGATATTTTTGTTGATATTTGTTGGTTTGCATGCCAAAATATATCCGATTATCTTCAAATTTTGTCATAACACTTTTCATAGAAATTAAAACAAATCTAACGGTCGGATCATTAATTAAAAGTGCCTATCTTCTTAAATGCCTTAGGTTTTTGGTTTTTTTGTTGATATTTGTTGGATTGAATGCCAAAATATATCCGATTATCTAAAATTGGGTCATAACACTATTATTAGCAGTTTAAACAAATCTAACGGTCGGATCATTAATTCAAAGTTCCTATCTTTGTAAATACCTTAGGTTTTCGGTATTTTTGTAGACATTTGGTGGATTGCAAGCCAAAATATATCCAATCATATTCAACTTTGGTAATAGCACTTTTCTTAGCAATTCAAAAAAATCTAATGGTTGGATCACTAATTGAAAGTTCATATCCTTGTAAATGCCTTTGGTTTCGGTTTTTTTGTTTATATTTGTTGGATTGCAAGCCAAAATATATCTGATTATCTTCAAATTTGGAAATAACACTTTTCATAGCAATTTAAACAAATATAACGTTCGGATCATTAATTTAAAGTGCCTGTATTTATAAATGCCTTAGATTTTTGATATTTTTGTTGATAATTGTTGGATTGTATGCCAAAATATATCCGATTATCTTCAAATTTGGTAATAGCACTTTTCTAAACAATTTAAACAAATCTAATGGCTGGATAATTAATTGAAAGTTCCTATCCTTGTAAATGCCTTAGGTTTTCGATTTTTTTGTCGATATTTCTTGGATTGCATGCCAAAATATATCTGATTATTTTCAAATTTGGTCATAACACTTTTCATAGCAATTTAAAAAATATAACGTTCGGATCATTAATTTAAAGTGTCTATATTTATAAATGCCTTAGATTTTCGATATTTTTGATGATATTTGTTGGATTGCATGCCAAAATATATCCGATTATCTTCAAATTTGGTCAATACACTTTTATTAGCAATTTAAACATATCTAACAGATCGGATCGATTAATTCAAAATGCCTATCTTTGTAAATGCCTTAGGTTTTCGATATTTTTGTTGATGTTTGTTTGATTGCATGTCAAAATATATCCGATTATCTTCAAATTAGGTCATAACACTATTATTAGCAATTTAAACAAATCTAACGATCGGATCATTAATTCAAAGTTCCTATCTTTGTAAATACCTTAGGTTTTTGGTATTTTTGTTGATATTTGTTGGATTGCATGCCAAAATATATCCGATTTTCTTCAAATTTGGTCATAACACTTTTCTTAGCAATTTAAACAAATCTAATGGTCGGATCATTAATTGAAAGTGCCTATCTTTGTAAATGCCTTAGGTTTTCGATATTTTTGTTGATATTTGTTGGATTGCATGACAAAATATATCCGATTATCTTTAAATTTGGTCATAACACTTTTATTAGCAATTTAAACAAATCTAACGGTCGGATCATTAATTGAAAGTGCCTATCTTTGTAAATGCCTTAGGTTTTCGATATTTTTGTTGATATTTGTTGGATTGCATGCCAAAATATATCCGATTATCTTCAAATTTGGTCATAACACTTTTCATTAGCAATTTAAACAAATCTAACGGTCGGATCATTAATTAAAAGTGCCTATCTTCTGTAAATGCCTTAGGTTTTTGGTATTTTTGTTGATATTTGTTGGATTGCATGCCAAAATATATCCGATTATCTTCAAATTTGGTCATAACACTTTTATTAGCAATTTAAACAAATCTAACGGTTGGATCATTAATTCAAAGTTCCTATCTTTGTAAATGCCTTAGGTTTTCGGTATTTTTGTTGATATTTGGTGGATTGCATGCCAAAATATATCCGATTATATTCAAATTTGGTCATAGCACTTTTCTTAGCAATTTAAACAAATCTAATGGTTGGATCATTAATTGAAAGTTCCTATCTTTGTAAATGCCTTAGGTTTTCGGTATTTTTGTTGATATTTGTTGGATTGCATGCCAAAATATATCCGATTATCTTCAAATTTGGTCATAACACTTTTATTAGCAATTTAAACAAATCTAATGGTCGGATCATTAATTGAAAGTGCCTATCTTTGTAAATGCCTTAGGTTTTCGATATTTTTGTTGATATTTGTTGGATTGCATGCCAAAATATATCCGATTATCTTCAAATTTGGTCATAACACTTTTATTAGCAATTTAAACAAATCTAATGGTCGGATCATTAATTAAAAGTTCCTATCTTTGTAAATGCCTTAGGTTTTCGATATTTTTGTTGATATTTGTTGGATTGCATGCCAAAATATATCCGATTATATTCAAATATGGTCATAACACTTTTATTAGCAATTTAAATAAATCTAATGGTCGGATCATTAATTGAACGTGCCTATCTTTGTAAATGCCTTAGGTTTTCGGTCTTTTTGTAAACATTTGGTGGATTGCATTCCAAAATATATCCGATTATATTCAAACATGGTCATAACACTTTTCTTACCAATTTAAACAAATCTAATGGTCGGATCATTAATTGAAAGTGCCTATATTTGTAAATGCCTTAGGTTTTCGGTATTGTTGTCGATATTTGTTGGATTGCATGCCAAACTATATCCGATTATCTTCAAATTTGATCATAACACTTTTATTAGCAATTTAAACAAATCTAACAGTCGGATCATAAATTCAAAGTTCCTATCTTTGTTAATGCCTTAGGTTTTCGATCTTTTTGTTGATATTTGTTGCATTGCATGCCAAAATATATCCGATTTTCTTCAAATTTGGTCATAGCACTTTTCTTAGCAATTTAACCAAATCTAATGGTCGGATCATTAATTGAAAGTTCCTATCTTTGTAAATGTCTTTGGTTTTCGGTATTTTTGTTGATATTTGTTGGATTGCATGACAAAATATATCCGATTATATTTAAATTTGGTCATAACACTTTTTTTAGAAATATAAACAAATCTAACGGTCGGATCATTAATTGAAAGTGCCTTTCTTTCTAAATGCCTTAGGTTTTCGATATTTTTGTTGATATTTGTTGGTTTGCATGCCAAAATATATCCGATTATCTTCAAATTTTGTCATAACACTTTTCATAGAAATTAACACAAATCTAACGGACGGATCATTAATTAAAAGTGCCTATCTTCTTAAATGCCTTAGGTTTTTGGTATTTTTGTTGATATTTGTTGGATTGAATGCCAAAATATATCCGATTATCTAAAATTGGGTCATAACACTATTATTAGCAGTTTAAACAAATCTAACGGTCGGATCATTAATTCAAAGTTCCTATTTTTGTAAATACCTTAGGTTTTCGGTATTTTTGTAGACATTTGGTGGATTGCATGCCAAAATATATCCGATCATATTCAACTTTGGTAATAGCACTTTTCTTAGCAATTCAAACAAATCTAATGGTTGGATCATTAATTGAAAGTTCCTATCCTTGTAAATGCCTTTGGTTTCGGTTTTTTTGTTTATATTTGTTAGATTGCATGCCAAAATATATCTGATTATCTTCAAATTTGGAAATAACACTTTTCATAGCAATTTAAACAAATATAACGTTCGGATCATTAATTTAAAGTGCTCGTATTTATAAATGCCTTAGATTTTCGATATTTTTGTTGATAATTGTTGGATTGTATGCCAATATATATATCCGATTATCTTCAAATTTGGTAATAGCACTTTTCTTAACAATTTAAACAAATCTAATGGTTGGATAATTAATTGAAAGTTCCTATCCTTGTAAATGCCTTAGGTTTTCGATTTTTTGTCGATATTTCTTGGATTGCATGCCAAAATATATCCGATTATTTTCAAATTTGGTCATAACACTTTTCATAGCAATTTAAACAAATATAACGTTCGGATCATTAATTTAAAGTGTCTATATTTATAAATGCCTTAGATTTTCGATATTTTTGATGATATTTGTTGGATTGCATGCCAAAATATATCCGATTATCTTCAAATTTGGTTATAACACTTTTATTAGCAATTTAAACAAATCTAACAGATCGGCTCATTAATTCAAAGTGCCTATCTTTTAAATGCCTTAGGTTTCGATATTTTTGTTGATATTTGTTGGATTGCATGCCAAAATATATTCGATTATCTTCAAATATGGTCATAACACTATTATTAGCAATTTAAACAAATCTACTGGTCGGATCATTTATTCAAAGTTCCTATCTTTGTTAATATCTTCGGTTTTCGGTGTTTTTGTAGACATTTGGTGGATTGCATGCCAAAATATATCGATTATATTCAAATATGGTCATAACACTTTTCATAGCAATTTAAATAAATCTAATGGTCGGATCATTAGTTGAAAGTGCCTATCTTTGTAAATGCCTTAGGTTTTCGGTCTCTTTGTAAACATTTGGTGGATTGCATTCCAAAATATATCCGATTATATTTAAACATGGTCATAACACTTTTCTTACCAATTTAAACAAATCTAATGGTCGGATCATTAATTTAAAGTGCCTATATTTGTAAATGCCTTAGGTTTTCGGTATTGTTGTCGATATTTGTTGGATTGCATGCCAAACTATATCCGATTATCTTCAAATTTGATCATAACACTTTTATTAGCAATTTAAACAAATCTAACAATCGGATCATAAATTCAAAGTTCCTATCTTTGTTAATGCCTTAGGTTTTCGATCTTTTTGTTGATATTTGTTGCATTGCATGCCAAAATATATCCGATTTTCTTCAAATTTGGTCATAGCACTTTTCTTAGCAATTTAACCAAATCTAATGGTCGGATCATTAATTGAAAGTTCCTATCTTTGTAAATGTCTTTGGTTTTCGGTATTTTTGTTGATATTTGTTGGATTGCATGACAAAATATATCCGATTATATTTAAATTTGGTCATAACACTTTTTTTAGAAATATAAACAAATCTAACGGTCGGATCATTAATTGAAAGTGCCTTTCTTTCTAAATGCCTTAGGTTTTCGATATTTTTGTTGATATTTGTTGGTTTGCATGCCAAAATATATCCGATTATCTTCAAATTTTGTCATAACACTTTTCATAGAAATTAACACAAATCTAACGGACGGATCATTAATTAAAAGTGCCTATCTTCTTAAATGCCTTAGGTTTTTGGTATTTTTGTTGATATTTGTTGGATTGAATGCCAAAATATATCCGATTATCTAAAATTGGGTCATAACACTATTATTAGCAGTTTAAACAAATCTAACGGTCGGATCATTAATTCAAAGTTCCTATTTTTGTAAATACCTTAGGTTTTCGGTATTTTTGTAGACATTTGGTGGATTGCATGCCAAAATATATCCGATCATATTCAACTTTGGTAATAGCACTTTTCTTAGCAATTCAAACAAATCTAATGGTTGGATCATTAATTGAAAGTTCCTATCCTTGTAAATGCCTTTGGTTTCGGTTTTTTTGTTTATATTTGTTAGATTGCATGCCAAAATATATCTGATTATCTTCAAATTTGGAAATAACACTTTTCATAGCAATTTAAACAAATATAACGTTCGGATCATTAATTTAAAGTGCTCGTATTTATAAATGCCTTAGATTTTCGATATTTTTGTTGATAATTGTTGGATTGTATGCCAATATATATATCCGATTATCTTCAAATTTGGTAATAGCACTTTTCTTAACAATTTAAACAAATCTAATGGTTGGATAATTAATTGAAAGTTCCTATCCTTGTAAATGCCTTAGGTTTTCGATTTTTTGTCGATATTTCTTGGATTGCATGCCAAAATATATCCGATTATTTTCAAATTTGGTCATAACACTTTTCATAGCAATTTAAACAAATATAACGTTCGGATCATTAATTTAAAGTGTCTATATTTATAAATGCCTTAGATTTTCGATATTTTTGATGATATTTGTTGGATTGCATGCCAAAATATATCCGATTATCTTCAAATTTGGTTATAACACTTTTATTAGCAATTTAAACAAATCTAACGATCGGCTCATTAATTCAAAGTGCCTATCTTTTAAATGCCTTAGGTTTCGATATTTTTGTTGATATTTGTTGGATTGCATGCCAAAATATATTCGATTATCTTCAAATATGGTCATAACACTATTATTAGCAATTTAAACAAATCTACGGTCGGATCATTTATTCAAAGTTCCTATCTTTGTTAATATCTTCGGTTTTCGGTGTTTTTGTAGACATTTGGTGGATTGCATGCCAAAATATATCGATTATATTCAAATATGGTCATAACACTTTTCATAGCAATTTAAATAAATCTAATGGTCGGATCATTAGTTGAAAGTGCCTATCTTTGTAAATGCCTTAGGTTTTCGGTCTCTTTGTAAACATTTGGTGGATTGCATTCCAAAATATATCCGATTATATTTAAACATGGTCATAACACTTTTCTTACCAATTTAAACAAATCTAATGGTCGGATCATTAATTGAAAGTGCCTATATTTGTAAATGCCTTAGGTTTTCGGTATTGTTGTCGATATTTGTTGGATTGCATGCCAAACTATATCCGATTATCTTCAAATTTGATCATAACACTTTTATTAGCAATTTAAACAAATCTAACAGTCGGATCATAAATTCAAAGTTCCTATCTTTGTTAATGCCTTAGGTTTTCGATCTTTTTGTTGATATTTGTTGCATTGCATGCCAAAATATATCCGATTTTCTTCAAATTTGGTCATAGCACTTTTCTTAGCAATTTAACCAAATCTAATGGTCGGATCATTAATTGAAAGTTCCTATCTTTGTAAATGTCTTTGGTTTTCGGTATTTTTGTTGATATTTGTTGGATTGCATGACAAAATATATCCGATTATATTTAAATTTGGTCATAACACTTTTTTTAGAAATATAAACAAATCTAACGGTCGGATCATTAATTGAAAGTGTCTTTCTTTCTAAATGCCTTAGGTTTTCGATATTTTTGTTGATATTTGTTGGTTTGCATGCCAAAATATATCCGATTATCTTCAAATTTTGTCATAACACTTTTCATAGAAATTAACACAAATCTAACGGACGGATCATTAATTAAAAGTGCCTATCTTCTTAAATGCCTTAGGTTTTTGGTATTTTTGTTGATATTTGTTGGATTGAATGCCAAAATATATCCGATTATCTAAAATTGGGTCATAACACTATTATTAGCAGTTTAAACAAATCTAACGGTTCGGATCATTAATTCAAAGTTCCTATCTTTGTAAATACCTTAGGTTTTCGGTATTTTTGTAGACATTTGGTAGATTGCATGCCAAAATTTATCCGATCATATTCAACTTTGGTAATAGCACTTTTCTTAGCAATTCAAACAAATCTAATGGTTGGATCATTAATTGAAAGTTCCTATCCTTGTAAATGCCTTTGGTTTCGATTTTTTTGTTTATATTTGTTAGATTGCATGCCAAAATATATCTGATTATCTTCAAATTTGGAAATAACACTTTTCAAAGCAATTTAAACACATATAACGTTCGGATCATTAATTTAAAGTGCCTGTATTTATAAATGCCTTAGATTTTCGATATTTTTGTTGATAATTGTTGGATTGTATGCCAATATATATATCCGATTATCTTCAAATTTGGTAATAGCACTTTTCTTAACAATTTAAACAAATCTAAAGGTTGGATAATTAATTGAAAGTTCCTATCCTTGTAAATGCCTTAGGTTTTCGTATTTTTTGTCGATATTTCTTGGATTGCATGCCAAAATATATCTGATTATTTTCAAATTTAGTCATAACACTTTTCATAGCAATTTAAACAAATATAACGTTCGGATCATTAATTTAAAGTGTCTATATTTATAAATGCCTTAGATTTTCGATATTTTTGATGATATTTGTTGGATTGCATGCCAAAATATATCCGATTATCTTCAAATTTGGTTATAACACTTTTATTAGCAATTTAAACAAATCTAACAGTTCGGCTCATTAATTCAAAGTGCCTATCTTTTAAATGCCTTAGGTTTCGATATTTTTGTTGATATTTGTTGGATTGCATGCCAAAATATATTCGATTATCTTCAAATATGGTCATAACACTATTATTAGCAATTTAAACAAATCTACTGGTCGGATCATTTATTCAAAGTTCCTATCTTTGTTAATATCTTCGGTTTTCGGTGTTTTTGTAGACATTTGGTGGATTGCATGCCAAAATATATCGATTATATTCAAATATGGTCATAACACTTTTCATAGCAATTTAAATAAATCTAATGGTCGGATCATTAGTTGAAAGTGCCTATCTTTGTAAATGCCTTAGGTTTTCGGTCTCTTTGTAAACATTTGGTGGATTGCATTCCAAAATATATCCGATTATATTTAAACATGGTCATAACACTTTTCTTACCAATTTAAACAAATCTAATGGTCGGATCATTAATTGAAAGTGCCTATATTTGTAAATGCCTTAGGTTTTCGGTATTGTTGTCGATATTTGTTGGATTGCATGCCAAACTATATCCGATTATCTTCAAATTTGATCATAACACTTTTATTAGCAATTTAAACAAATCTAACAGTCGGATCATAAATTCAAAGTTCCTATCTTTGTTAATGCCTTAGGTTTTCGATCTTTTTGTTGATATTTGTTGCATTGCATGCCAAAATATATCCGATTTTCTTCAAATTTGGTCATAGCACTTTTCTTAGCAATTTAACCAAATCTAATGGTCGGATCATTAATTGAAAGTTCCTATCTTTGTAAATGTCTTTGGTTTTCGGTATTTTTGTTGATATTTGTTGGATTGCATGACAAAATATATCCGATTATATTTAAATTTGGTCATAACACTTTTTTTAGAAATATAAACAAATCTAACGGTCGGATCATTAATTGAAAGTGTCTTTCTTTCTAAATGCCTTAGGTTTTCGATATTTTTGTTGATATTTGTTGGTTTGCATGCCAAAATATATCCGATTATCTTCAAATTTTGTCATAACACTTTTCATAGAAATTAACACAAATCTAACGGTCGGATCATTTATTAAAAGTGCCTATCTTCTTAAATGCCTTAGGTTTTTTGTATTTTTGTTGATATTTGTTGGATTGAATGCCAAAATATATCCGATTATCTAAAATTGGGTCATAACACTATTATTAGCTGTTTAAACAAATCTAACTGTCGGATCATTAATTCAAAGTTCCTATTTTTGTAAATACCTTAGGTTTTCGGTATTTTTGTAGACATTTGGTAGATTGCATGCCAAAATTTATCCGATCATATTCAACTTTGGTAATAGCACTTTTCTTAGCAATTCAAACAAATCTAATGGTTGGATCATTAATTGAAAGTTCCTATCCTTGTAAATGCCTTTGGTTTCGATTTTTTTGTTTATATTTGTTGGATTGCATGCCAAAATATATCTGATTATCTTCAAATTTGGAAATAACACTTTTCAAAGCAATTTAAACACATATAACGTTCGGATCATTAATTTAAAGTGCCTGTATTTATAAATGCCTTAGATTTTCGATATTTTTGTTGATAATTGTTGGATTGTATGCCAATATATATATCCGATTATCTTCAAATTTGGTAATAGCACTTTTCTTAACAATTTAAACAAATCTAATGGTTGGATAATTAATTGAAAGTTCCTATCCTTGTAAATGCCTTAGGTTTTCGTATTTTTTGTCGATATTTCTTGGATTGCATGCCAAAATATATCTGATTATTTTCAAATTTGGTCATAACACTTTTCATAGCAATTTAAACAAATATAACGTTCGGATCATTAATTTAAAGTGTCTATATTTATAAATGCCTTAGATTTTCGATATTTTTGATGATATTTGTTGGATTGCATGCCAAAATATATCCGATTATCTTCAAATTTGGTTATAACACTTTTATTAGCAATTTAAACAAATCTAACAGTCGGCTCATTAATTCAAAGTGCCTATCTTTTAAATGCCTTAGGTTTCGATATTTTTGTTGATATTTGTTGGATTGCATGCCAAAATATATTCGATTATCTTCAAATATGGTCATAACACTATTATTAGCAATTTAAACAAATCTACGGTCGGATCATTTATTCAAAGTTCCTATCTTTGTTAATATCTTCGGTTTTCGGTGTTTTTGTAGACATTTGGTGGATTGCATGCCAAAATATATCGATTATATTCAAATATGGTCATAACACTTTTCATAGCAATTTAAATAAATCTAATGGTCGGATCATTAGTTGAAAGTGCCTATCTTTGTAAATGCCTTAGGTTTTCGGTCTCTTTGTAAACATTTGGTGGATTGCATTCCAAAATATATCCGATTATATTTAAACATGGTCATAACACTTTTCTTACCAATTTAAACAAATCTAATGGTCGGATCATTAATTGAAAGTGCCTATATTTGTAAATGCCTTAGGTTTTCGGTATTGTTGTCGATATTTGTTGGATTGCATGCCAAACTATATCCGATTATCTTCAAATTTGATCATAACACTTTTATTAGCAATTTAAACAAATCTAACAGTCGGATCATAAATTCAAAGTTCCTATCTTTGTTAATGCCTTAGGTTTTCGATCTTTTTGTTGATATTTGTTGCATTGCATGCCAAAATATATCCGATTTTCTTCAAATTTGGTCATAGCACTTTTCTTAGCAATTTAACCAAATCTAATGGTCGGATCATTAATTGAAAGTTCCTATCTTTGTAAATGTCTTTGGTTTTCGGTATTTTTGTTGATATTTGTTGGATTGCATGACAAAATATATCCGATTATATTTAAATTTGGTCATAACACTTTTTTTAGAAATATAAACAAATCTAACGGTCGGATCATTAATTGAAAGTGTCTTTCTTTCTAAATGCCTTAGGTTTTCGATATTTTTGTTGATATTTGTTGGTTTGCATGCCAAAATATATCCGATTATCTTCAAATTTTGTCATAACAATTTTCATAGAAATTAAAACAAATCTAACGGTCGGATCATTAATTAAAAGTGCCTATCTTCTTAAATGCCTTAGGTTTTTGGTATTTTTGTTGATATTTGTTGGATTGAATGCCAAAATATATCCGATTATCTAAAATTGGGTCATAACACTATTATTAGCAGTTTAAACAAATCTAACGGTCGGATCATTAATTCAAAGTTCCTATCTTTGTAAATACCTTAGGTTTTCGGTATTTTTGTAGACATTTGGTGGATTGCATGCCAAAATATATCCGATCATATTCAACTTTGGTAATAGCACTTTTCTTAGCAATTCAAACAAATCTAATGGTTGGATCATTAATTGAAAGTTCCTATCCTTGTAAATGCCTTTGGTTTCGGTTTTTTTGTTTATATTTGTTAGATTGCATGCCAAAATATATATGATTATATCCAAATTTGGAAATAACACTTTTCATAGCAATTTAAACAAATATAACGTTCGGATCATTAATTTAAAGTGCCTGTATTTATAAATGCCTTAGATTTTCGATATTTTTGTTGATAATTGTTGGATTGTATGCCAATATATATATCCGATTATCTTCAAATTTGGTAATAGCACTTTTCTTAACAATTTAAACAAATCTAATGGTTGGATAATTAATTGAAAGTTCCTATCCTTGTAAATGCCTTAGGTTTTCGATTTTTTTGTCGATATTTCTTGGCTTGCATGCCAAAATATATCTGATTATTTTCAAATTTGGTCATAACACTTTTCATAGCAATTTAAAAAATATAACGTTCGGATCATTAATTTAAAGTGTCTATATTTATAAATGCCTTAGATTTTCGATATTTTTGATGATATTTGTTGGATTGCATGCCAAAATATATCCGATTATCTTCAAATTTGGTTATAACACTTTTATTAGCAATTTAAACAAATCTAACAGTCGGCTCATTAATTCAAAGTGCCTATCTTTTAAATGCCTTAGGTTTCGATATTTTTGTTGATATTTGTTGGATTGCATGCCAAAATATATTCGATTATCTTCAAATATGGTCATAACACTATTATTAGCAATTTAAACAAATCTACGGTCGGATCATTTATTCAAAGTTCCTATCTTTGTTAATATCTTCGGTTTTCGGTGTTTTTGTAGACATTTGGTGGATTGCATGCCAAAATATATCGATTATATTCAAATATGGTCATAACACTTTTCATAGCAATTTAAATAAATCTAATGGTCGGATCATTAGTTGAAAGTGCCTATCTTTGTAAATGCCTTAGGTTTTCGGTCTCTTTGTAAACATTTGGTGGATTGCATTCCAAAATATATCCGATTATATTTAAACATGGTCATAACACTTTTCTTACCAATTTAAACAAATCTAATGGTCGGATCATTAATTGAAAGTGCCTATATTTGTAAATGCCTTAGGTTTTCGGTATTGTTGTCGATATTTGTTGGATTGCATGCCAAACTATATCCGATTATCTTCAAATTTGATCATAACACTTTTATTAGCAATTTAAACAAATCTAACGATCGGATCATAAATTCAAAGTTCCTATCTTTGTTAATGCCTTAGGTTTTCGATCTTTTTGTTGATATTTGTTGCATTGCATGCCAAAATATATCCGATTTTCTTCAAATTTGGTCATAGCACTTTTCTTAGCAATTTAACCAAATCTAATGGTCGGATCATTAATTGAAAGTTCCTATCTTTGTAAATGTCTTTGGTTTTCGGTATTTTTGTTGATATTTGTTGGATTGCATGACAAAATATATCCGATTATATTTAAATTTGGTCATAACACTTTTTTTAGAAATATAAACAAATCTAACGGTCGGATCATTAATTGAAAGTGTCTTTCTTTCTAAATGCCTTAGGTTTTCGATATTTTTGTTGATATTTGTTGGTTTGCATGCCAAAATATATCCGATTATCTTCAAATTTTGTCATAACAATTTTCAAAGAAATTAAAACAAATCTAACGGTCGGATCATTAATTAAAAGTGCCTATCTTCATAAATGCCTTAGGTTTTTGGTATTTTTGTTGATATTTGTTGGATTGAATGCCAAAATATATCCGATTATCTAAAATTGGGTCATAACACTATTATTAGCAGTTTAAACAAATCTAACGGTCGGATCATTAATTCAAAGTTCCTATCTTTGTAAATACCTTAGGTTTTCGGTATTTTTGTAGACATTTGGTGGATTGCATGCCAAAATATATCCGATCATATTCAACTTTGGTAATAGCACTTTTCTTAGCAATTCAAACAAATCTAATGGTTGGATCATTAATTGAAAGTTCATATCCTTGTAAATGTCTTTGGTTTCGATTTTTTTGTTTATATTTGTTGGATTGCATGCCAAAATATATATGATTATATCCAAATTTGGAAATAACACTTTTCATAGCAATTTAAACAAATATAACGTTCGGATCATTAATTTAAAGTGCCTGTATTTATAAATGCCTTAGATTTTCGATATTTTTGTTGATAATTGTTGGATTGTATGCCAAAATATATCCGATTATCTTCAAATTTGGCAATAACACTTTTCTTAACAATTTAAACAAATCTAATGGTTGGATAATTAATTGAAAGTTCCTATCCTTGTAAATGCCTTAGGTTTTCGATTTTTTTGTCGATATTTCTTGGCTTGCATGCCAAAATATATCTGATTATTTTCAAATTTGGTCATAACACTTTTCATAGCAATTTAAACAAATATAACGTTCGGATCATTAATTTAAAATGCCTATATTTATAAATGCCTTAGATTTTCGATATTTTTGATGATATTTGTTGGATTGCATGCCAAAATATATCCGATTATCTTCAAATTTGGTAATAGCACTTTTCTTAACAATTTAAACAAATCTAATGGTTGGATAATTAATTGAAAGTTCCTATCCTTGTAAATGCCTTAGGTTTTCGATTTTTTTGTCGATATTTCTTGGACTGCATGCCAAAATATATCTGATTATTTTCAAATTTGGTCATAACACTTTTCATAGCAATTTAAACAAATATAACGTTCGGATCATTAATTTAAAGTGTCTATATTTATAAATGCCTTAGATTTTCGATATTTTTGATGATATTTGTTGGATTGCATGCCAAAATATATCCGATTATCTTCAAATTTGGTTATAACACTTTTATTAGCAATTTAAACAAATCTAACAGTCGGCTCATTAATTCAAAGTGCCTATCTTTTAAATGCCTTAGGTTTCGATATTTTTGTTGATATTTGTTGGATTGCATGCCAAAATATATTCGATTATCTTCAAATATGGTCATAACACTATTATTAGCAATTTAAACAAATCTACGGTCGGATCATTTATTCAAAGTTCCTATCTTTGTTAATATCTTCGGTTTTCGGTGTTTTTGTAGACATTTGGTGGATTGCATGCCAAAATATATCGATTATATTCAAATATGGTCATAACACTTTTCATAGCAATTTAAATAAATCTAATGGTCGGATCATTAGTTGAAAGTGCCTATCTTTGTAAATGCCTTAGGTTTTCGGTCTCTTTGTAAACATTTGGTGGATTGCATTCCAAAATATATCCGATTATATTTAAACATGGTCATAACACTTTTCTTACCAATCTAAACAAATCTAATAGTCGGATCATTAATTTAAAGTGCCTATATTTGTAAATGCCTTAGGTTTTCGGTATTGTTGTCGATATTTGTTGGATTGCATGCCAAACTATATCCGATTATCTTCAAATTTGATCATAACACTTTTATTAGCAATTTAAACAAATCTAACAGTCGGATCATAAATTCAAAGTTCCTATCTTTGTTAATGCCTTAGGTTTTCGATCTTTTTGTTGATATTTGTTGCATTGCATGCCAAAATATATCCGATTTTCTTCAAATTTGGTCATAGCACTTTTCTTAGCAATTTAACCAAATCTAATGGTCGGATCATTAATTGAAAGTTCCTATCTTTGTAAATGTCTTTGGTTTTCGGTATTTTTGTTGATATTTGTTGGATTGCATGACAAAATATATCCGATTATATTTAAATTTGGTCATAACACTTTTTTTAGAAATATAAACAAATCTAACGGTCGGATCATTAATTGAAAGTGTCTTTCTTTCTAAATGCCTTAGGTTTTCGATATTTTTGTTGATATTTGTTGGTTTGCATGCCAAAATATATCCGATTATCTTCAAATTTTGTCATAACACTTTTCATAGAAATTAAAACAAATCTAACGGTCGGATCATTAATTAAAAGTGCCTATCTTCTTAAATGCCTTAGGTTTTTGGTATTTTTGTTGATATTTGTTGGATTGAATGCCAAAATATATCCGATTATCTAAAATTGGGTCATAACACTATTATTAGCAGTTTAAACAAATCTAACGGTCGGATCATTAATTCAAAGTTCCTATCTTTGTAAATACCTTAGGTTTTCGGTATTTTTGTAGACATTTGGTGGATTGCATGCCAAAATATATCCGATCATATTCAACTTTGGTAATAGCACTTTTCTTAGCAATTCAAACAAATCTAATGGTTGGATCATTAATTGAAAGTTCATATCCTTGTAAATGCCTTTGGTTTCGGTTTTTTTGTTTATATTTGTTAGATTGCATGCCAAAATATATCTGATTATCTTCAAATTTGGAAATAACACTTTTCATAGCAATTTAAACAAATATAACGTTCGGATCATTAATTTAAAGTGCCTGTATTTATAAATGCCTTAGATTTTCGATATTTTTGTTGATAATTGTTGGATTGTATGCCAATATATATATCCGATTATCTTCAAATTTGGTAATAGCACTTTTCTTAACAATTTAAACAAATCTAATGGTTGGATAATTAATTGAAAGTTCCTATCCTTGTAAATGCCTTAGGTTTCGATATTTTTGTTGATATTTGTTGGATTGCATGCCAAAATATATCTGATTATTTTCAAATTTGGTCATAACACTTTTCATAGCAATTTAAAAAATATAACGTTCGGATCATTAATTTAAAGTGTCTATATTTATAAATGCCTTAGATTTTCGATATTTTTGATGATATTTGTTGGATTGCATGCCAAAATATATCCGATTATCTTCAAATTTGGTTATAACACTTTTATTAGCAATTTAAACAAATCTAACAGTCGGCTCATTAATTCAAAGTGCCTATCTTTTAAATGCCTTAGGTTTCGATATTTTTGTTGATATTTGTTGGATTGCATGCCAAAATATATTCGATTATCTTCAAATATGGTCATAACACTATTATTAGCAATTTAAACAAATCTACGGTCGGATCATTTATTCAAAGTTCCTATCTTTGTTAATATCTTCGGTTTTCGGTGTTTTGTAGACATTTGGTGGATTGCATGCCAAAATATATCGATTATATTCAAATATGGTCATAACACTTTTCATAGCAATTTAAATAAATCTAATGGTCGGATCATTAGTTGAAAGTGCCTATCTTTGTAAATGCCTTAGGTTTTCGGTCTCTTTGTAAACATTTAGTGGATTGCATTCCAAAATATATCCGATTATATTTAAACATGGTCATAACACTTTTCTTACCAATTTAAACAAATCTAATGGTCGGATCATTAATTGAAAGTGCCTATATTTGTAAATGCCTTAGGTTTTCGGTATTGTTGTCGATATTTGTTGGATTGCATGCCAAACTATATCCGATTATCTTCAAATTTGATCATAACACTTTTATTAGCAATTTAAACAAATCTAACAGATCGGATCATAAATTCAAAGTTCCTATCTTTGTTAATGCCTTAGGTTTTCGATCTTTTTGTTGATATTTGTTGCATTGCATGCCAAAATATATCCGATTTTCTTCAAATTTGGTCATAGAACTTTTCTTAGCAATTTAACCAAATCTAATGGTCGGATCATTAATTGAAAGTTCCTATCTTTGTAAATGTCTTTGGTTTTCGGTATTTTTGTTGATATTTGTTGGATTGCATGACAAAATATATCCGATTATATTTAAATTTGGTCATAACACTTTTTTTAGAAATATAAACAAATCTAACGGTCGGATCATTAATTGAAAGTGTCTTTCTTTCTAAATGCCTTAGGTTTTCGATATTTTTGTTGATATTTGTTGGTTTGCATGCCAAAATATATCCGATTATCTTCAAATTTTGTCATAACACTTTTCATAGAAATTAACACAAATCTAACGGACGGATCATTAATTAAAAGTGCCTATCTTCTTAAATGCCTTAGGTTTTTGGTATTTTTGTTGATATTTGTTGGATTGAATGCCAAAATATATCCGATTATCTAAAATTGGGTCATAACACTATTATTAGCAGTTTAAACAAATCTAACGGTCGGATCATTAATTCAAAGTTCCTATTTTTGTAAATACCTTAGGTTTTCGGTATTTTTGTAGACATTTGGTAGATTGCATGCCAAAATATATCCGATCATATTCAACTTTGGTAATAGCACTTTTCTTAGCAATTCAAACAAATCTAATGGTTGGATCATTAATTGAAAGTTCCTATCCTTGTAAATGCCTTTGGTTTCGATTTTTTTGTTTATATTTGTTAGATTGCATGCCAAAATATATCTGATTATCTTCAAATTTGGAAATAACACTTTTCATAGCAATTTAAACAAATATAACGTTCGGATCATTAATTTAAAGTGCCTGTATTTATAAATGCCTTAGATTTTCGATATTTTTGTTGATAATTGTTGGATTGTATGCCAATATATATATCCGATTATCTTCAAATTTGGTAATAGCACTTTTCTTAACAATTTAAACAAATCTAATGGTTGGATAATTAATTGAAAGTTCCTATCCTTGTAAATGCCTTAGGTTTTCGTATTTTTTGTCGATATTTCTTGGATTGCATGCCAAAATATATCTGATTATTTTCAAATTTAGTCATAACACTTTTCATAGCAATTTAAACAAATATAACGTTCGGATCATTAATTTAAAGTGTCTATATTTATAAATGCCTTAGATTTTCGATATTTTTGATGATATTTGTTGGATTGCATGCCAAAATATATCCGATTATCTTCAAATTTGGTTATAACACTTTTATTAGCAATTTAAACAAATCTAACAGTCGGCTCATTAATTCAAAGTGCCTATCTTTTAAATGCCTTAGGTTTCGATATTTTTGTTGATATTTGTTGGATTGCATGCCAAAATATATTCGATTATCTTCAAATATGGTCATAACACTATTATTAGCAATTTAAACAAATCTACGGTCGGATCATTTATTCAAAGTTCCTATCTTTGTTAATATCTTCGGTTTTCGGTGTTTTTGTAGACATTTGGTGGATTGCATGCCAAAATATATCGATTATATTCAAATATGGTCATAACACTTTTCATAGCAATTTAAATAAATCTAATGGTCGGATCATTAGTTGAAAGTGCCTATCTTTGTAAATGCCTTAGGTTTTCGGTCTCTTTGTAAACATTTGGTGGATTGCATTCCAAAATATATCCGATTATATTTAAACATGGTCATAACACTTTTCTTATCAATTTAAACAAATCTAATGGTCGGATCATTAATTGAAAGTGCCTATATTTGTAAATGCCTTAGGTTTTCGGTATTGTTGTCGATATTTGTTGGATTGCATGCCAAACTATATCCGATTATCTTCAAATTTGATCATAACACTTTTATTAGCAATTTAAACAAATCTAACGAGTCGGATCATAAATTCAAAGTTCCTATCTTTGTTAATGCCTTAGGTTTTCGATCTTTTTGTTGATATTTGTTGCATTGCATGCCAAAATATATCCGATTTTCTTCAAATTTGGTCATAGCACTTTTCTTAGCAATTTAACCAAATCTAATGGTCGGATCATTAATTGAAAGTTCCTATCTTTGTAAATGTCTTTGGTTTTCGGTATTTTTGTTGATATTTGTTGGATTGCATGACAAAATATATCCGATTATATTTAAATTTGGTCATAACACTTTTTTTAGAAATATAAACAAATCTAACGGTCGGATCATTAATTGAAAGTGCCTTTCTTTCTAAATGCCTTAGGTTTTCGATATTTTTGTTGATATTTGTTGGTTTGCATGCCAAAATATATCCGATTATCTTCAAATTTTGTCATAACACTTTTCATAGAAATTAAAACAAATCTAACGAGTCGGATCATTAATTAAAAGTGCCTATCTTCTTAAATGCCTTAGGTTTTTGGTATTTTTGTTGATATTTGTTGGATTGAATGCCAAAATATATCCGATTATCTAAAATTGGGTCATAACACTATTATTAGCAGTTTAAACAAATCTAACGGTCGGATCATTAATTCAAAGTTCCTATCTTTGTAAATACCTTAGGTTTTCGGTATTTTTGTAGACATTTGGTGGATTGCATGCCAAAATATATCCGATCATATTCAACTTTGGTAATAGCACTTTTCTTAGCAATTCAAACAAATCTAATGGTTGGATCATTAATTGAAAGTTCATATCCTTGTAAATGCCTTTGGTTTCGGTTTTTTTGTTTATATTTGTTGGATTGCATGCCAAAATATATATGATTATCTCCAAATTTGGAAATAACACTTTTCATAGCAATTTAAACAAATATAACGTTCGGATCATTAATTTAAAGTGCTCGTATTTATAAATGCCTTAGATTTTCGATATTTTTGTTGATAATTGTTGGATTGTATGCCAAAATATATCCGATTATCTTCAAATTTGGTAATAACACTATTATTAGTAATTTAAACAAATCTAATGTTTGGATAATTAATTGAAAGTTCCTATCCTTGTAATGCCTTAGGTTTTCGATTTTTTTGTCGATATTTCTTGGATTGCATGCCAAAATATATCTGATTATTTTCAAATTTGGTCATAACACTTTTCATAGCAATTTAAACAAATATAACGTTCGGATCATTAATTTAAAGTGTCTATATTTATAAATGCCTTAGATTTTCGATATTTTTGATGATATTTGTTGGATTGCATGCCAAAATATATCCGATTATCTTCAAATTTGGTTAATAACACTTTTATTAGCAATTTAAACAAATCTAACAATCGGATCATTAATTCAAAGTGCCTATCTTTGTAAATGCCTTAGGTTTCGATATTTTTGTTGATATTTGTTGGATTGCATGCCAAAATATATTCGATTATCTTCAAATTATGGTCATAACACTATTATTAGCAATTTAAACAAATCTAACGGTCGGATCATTAATTCAAAGTTCCTATCTTTGTTAATATCTTCGGTTTTCGGTGTTTTTGTAGACATTTGGTGGATTGCATGCCAAAATATATCCGATTATATTCAAATATGGTCATAACACTTTTCATAGCAATTTAAATAAATCTAATGGTCGGATCATTAGTTGAAAGTGCCTATCATTTATAAATGCCTTAGGTTTTCGATATTTTTTATGATATTTATTGGATTGCATGCCAAAATATATCCGATTATCTTCAAATTTGGTTATAACACTTTTATTAGCAATTTAAACAAATATAACGTTCGGATCATTAATTTAAAGTGCCTGTATTTATAAATGCCTTAGATTTTCGATATTTTTGTTGATAATTGTTGGATTGCATGCCAAAATATATCCGATTATCTTCAAATTTGGTCATAACACTTTTCTTAACAATTTAAACAAATCTAATGGTTGGATAATTAATTGAAAGTTCCTATCCTTGTAAATGCCTTAGGTTTTCGATTTTTTTGTCGATATTTCTTGGCTTGCATGCCAAAATATATCTGATTATATTCAAATATGGTCAAAACACTTTTCATAGCAATTTAAATAAATCTAATGGTCGGATCATTAGTTGAAAGTGCCTATCTTTGTAAATGCCTTAGGTTTTCGGTCTCTTTGTAAACATTTAGTGGATTGCATTCCAAAATATATCCGATTATATTTAAACATGGTCATAACACTTTTCTTACCAATTTAAACAAATCTAATGGTCGGATCATTAATTGAAAGTGCCTATATTTGTAAATGCCTTAGGTTTTCGGTATTGTTGTCGATATTTGTTGGATTGCATGCCAAACTATATCCGATTATCTTCAAATTTGATCATAACACTTTTATTAGCAATTTAAACAAATCTAACAGTCGGATCATAAATTCAAAGTTCCTATCTTTGTTAATGCCTTAGGTTTTCGATCTTTTTGTTGATATTTGTTGCATTGCATGCCAAAATATATCCGATTTTCTTCAAATTTGGTCATAGCACTTTTCTTAGCAATTTAACCAAATCTAATGGTCGGATCATTAATTGAAAGTTCCTATCTTTGTAAATGTCTTTGGTTTTCGGTATTTTTGTTGATATTTGTTGGATTGCATGACAAAATATATCCGATTATATTTAAATTTGGTCATAACACTTTTTTTAGAAATATAAACAAATCTAACGGTCGGATCATTAATTGAAAGTGTCTTTCTTTCTGAATGCCTTAGGTTTTCGATATTTTTGTTGATATTTGTTGGTTTGCATGCCAAAATATATCCGATTATCTTCAAATTTTGTCATAACAATTTTCAAAGAAATTAAAACAAATCTAACGGTCGGATCATTAATTAAAAGTGTCTATCTTCTTAAATGCCTTAGGTTTTTGGTATTTTTGTTGATATTTGTTGGATTGAATGCCAAAATATATCCGATTATCTAAAATTGGGTCATAACACTATTATTAGCAGTTTAAACAAATCTAACGGTCGGATCATTAATTCAAAGTTCCTATCTTTGTAAATACCTTAGGTTTTCGGTATTTTTGTAGACATTTGGTGGATTGCATGCCAAAATATATCCGATCATATTCAACTTTGGTAATAGCACTTTTCTTAGCAATTCAAACAAATCTAATGGTTGGATCATTAATTGAAAGTTCATATCCTTGTAAATGTCTTTGGTTTCGGTTTTTTTGTTTATATTTGTTAGATTGCATGCCAAAATATATATGATTATATCCAAATTTGGAAATTACACTTTTCATAGCAATTTAAACAAATATAACGTTCGGATCATTAATTTAAAGTGCCTGTATTTATAAATGCCTTAGATTTTCGATATTTTTGTTGATAATTGTTGGATTGTATGCCAAAATATATCCGATTATCTTCAAATTTGGTAATAGCACTTTTCTTAACAATTTAAACAAATCTAATGGTTGGATAATTAATTGAAAGTTCCTATCCTTGTAAATGCCTTAGGTTTTCGATTTTTTTGTCGATATTTCTTGGATTGCATGCCAAAATATATCTGATTATTTTCAAATTTGGTCATAACACTTTTCATAGCAATTTAAACAAATATAACGTTCGGATCATTAATTTAAAGTAAATATATTTATAAATACCTTAGATTTTCGATATTTTTGATGATATTTGTTGGATTGCATGCCAAAATATATCCGATTACCTTCAAATTTGGTTAACACTTTTATTAGCAATTTAAACAAATCTAACAGTCGGATCATTAATTCAAAGTGCCTATCTTTGTAAATGCCTTAGGTTTTCGATATTTTTGTTGATATTTGTTGGATTGCATGCCAAAATATATCCGATTATCTTCAAATATGGTCATAACACTATTATTTGCAATTTAAACAAATCTAACGGTCGGATCATTAATTCAAAGTTCCTATCTTTGTTAATACCTTAGGTTTTCGGTTTTTTGTAGATATTTGTTGGATTGCATGCCAAAATATATCCGATTTTCTTCAAATTTGGTCATAGCACTTTTCTTAGCAATTTAAACAAATCTAATGGTCGGATCATTAATTGAAAGTTCCTATCTTTGTAAATGCCTTTGGTTTTCGGTATTTTTGTTGATATTGGTTGGATTGTATGCCAAAATATATCCGATTATATTTAAATTTGGTCATAACACTTTTCTTAGCAATATAAACAAATCTAACGGTCGGATCATTAATTAAAAGTGCCTATCTTTGTAAATGCCTTAGGTTTTCGATATTTTTGTTGATATTTGTTGGATTGAATGCCAAAATATATCCGATTATCTTCAAATTTTGTCATAACACTTTTCATAGAAATTAACACAAATCTAACGGATCGGATCATTAATTAAAAGTGCCTATCTTCTGTAAATGCCTTAGGTTTTTGATATTTTTGTTGATATTTGTTGGATTGAATGCCAAAATATATCCGATTATCTAAAATTGGGTCATAACACTATTATTAGCAATTTAAACAAATCTAACGGTCGGATCATTAATTCAAAGTTCCTATTTTTGTAAATACCTTAGGTTTTCGGTATTTTTGTAGACATTTGGTGGATTGCATGCCAAAATATATCCGATCATATTCAACTTTGGTAATAGCACTTTTCTTAGCAATTCAAACAAATCTAATGGTTGGATCATTAATTGAAAGTTCCTATCTTTGTAAATGCCTTAGGTTTCGGTATTTTTGTTGATATTTGTTGGATTGCATGCCAAAATATATCTGATTATCTTCAAATTTGGAAATAACACTTTTCATAGCAATTTAAACAAATATAACGTTCGGATCATTAATTTAAAGTGCCTGTATTTATAAATGCCTTAGATTTTCGATATTTTTGTTGATAATTGTTGGATTGTATGCCAAAATATATCCGATTATCTTCAAATTTGGTAATAGCACTTTTCTTAACAATTTAAACAAATCTAATGGTTGGATAATTAATTGAAAGTTCCTATCCTTGTAAATGCCTTAGGTTTCGATATTTTTGTTGATATTTGTTGGATTGCATGCCAAAATATATCCGATTATCTTCAAATTTGGTTATAACACTTTTATTAGCAATTTAAACAAATCTAACGATTGGCTCATTAATTCAAAGTGCCTATCTTTTAAATGCCTTAGGTTTCGATATTTTTGTTGATATTTGTTGGATTGCATGCCAAAATATATTCGATTATCTTCAAATATGGTCATAACACTATTATTAGCAATTTAAACAAATCTACTGGTCGGATCATTTATTCAAAGTTCCTATCTTTGTTAATATCTTCGGTTTTCGGTGTTTTTGTAGACATTTGGTGGATTGCATGCCAAAATATATCGATTATATTCAAATTTGGTCATAACACTTTTCATAGCAATTTAAATAAATCTAATGGTCGGATCATTAGTTGAAAGTGCCTATCTTTGTAAATGCCTTAGGTTTTCGGTCTCTTTGTAAACATTTGGTGGATTGCATTCCAAAATATATCCGATTATATTTAAACATGGTCATAACACTTTTCTTACCAATTTAAACAAATCTAATGGTCGGATCATTAATTTAAAGTGCCTATATTTGTAAATGCCTTAGGTTTTCGGTATTGTTGTCGATATTTGTTGGATTGCATGCCAAACTATATCCGATTATCTTCAAATTTGATCATAACACTTTTATTAGCAATTTAAACAAATCTAACAATCGGATCATAAATTCAAAGTTCCTATCTTTGTTAATGCCTTAGGTTTTCGATCTTTTTGTTGATATTTGTTGCATTGCATGCCAAAATATATCCGATTTTCTTCAAATTTGGTCATAGCACTTTTCTTAGCAATTTAACCAAATCTAATGGTCGGATCATTAATTGAAAGTTCCTATCTTTGTAAATGTCTTTGGTTTTCGGTATTTTTGTTGATATTTGTTGGATTGCATGACAAAATATATCCGATTATATTTAAATTTGGTCATAACACTTTTTTTAGAAATATAAACAAATCTAACGGTCGGATCATTAATTGAAAGTGCCTTTCTTTCTAAATGCCTTAGGTTTTCGATATTTTTGTTGATATTTGTTGGTTTGCATGCCAAAATATATCCGATTATCTTCAAATTTTGTCATAACACTTTTCATAGAAATTAAAACAAATCTAACGGTCGGATCATTAATTAAAAGTGCCTATCTTCTTAAATGCCTTAGGTTTTTGGTATTTTTGTTGATATTTGTTGGATTGAATGCCAAAATATATCCGATTATCTAAAATTGGGTCATAACACTATTATTAGCAGTTTAAACAAATCTAACGGTCGGATCATTAATTCAAAGTTCCTATCTTTGTAAATACCTTAGGTTTTCGGTATTTTTGTAGACATTTGGTAGATTGCATGCCAAAATTTATCCGATCATATTCAACTTTGGTAATAGCACTTTTCTTAGCAATTCAAACAAATCTAATGGTTGGATCATTAATTGAAAGTTCCTATCCTTGTAAATGCCTTTGGTTTCGATTTTTTTGTTTATATTTGTTAGATTGCATGCCAAAATATATCTGATTATCTTCAAATTTGGAAATAACACTTTTCAAAGCAATTTAAACACATATAACGTTCGGATCATTAATTTAAAGTGCTCGTATTTATAAATGCCTTAGATTTTCGATATTTTTGTTGATAATTGTTGGATTGTATGCCAATATATATATCCGATTATCTTCAAATTTGGTAATAGCACTTTTCTTAACAATTTAAACAAATCTAATGGTTGGATAATTAATTGAAAGTTCCTATCCTTGTAAATGCCTTAGGTTTTCGATTTTTTGTCGATATTTCTTGGATTGCATGCCAAAATATATCCGATTATTTTCAAATTTGGTCATAACACTTTTCATAGCAATTTAAACAAATATAACGTTCGGATCATTAATTTAAAGTGTCTATATTTATAAATGCCTTAGATTTTCGATATTTTTGATGATATTTGTTGGATTGCATGCCAAAATATATCCGATTATCTTCAAATTTGGTTATAACACTTTTATTAGCAATTTAAACAAATCTAACAGATCGGCTCATTAATTCAAAGTGCCTATCTTTTAAATGCCTTAGGTTTCGATATTTTTGTTGATATTTGTTGGATTGCATGCCAAAATATATTCGATTATCTTCAAATATGGTCATAACACTATTATTAGCAATTTAAACAAATCTACTGGTCGGATCATTTATTCAAAGTTCCTATCTTTGTTAATATCTTCGGTTTTCGGTGTTTTTGTAGACATTTGGTGGATTGCATGCCAAAATATATCGATTATATTCAAATATGGTCATAACACTTTTCATAGCAATTTAAATAAATCTAATGGTCGGATCATTAGTTGAAAGTGCCTATCTTTGTAAATGCCTTAGGTTTTCGGTCTCTTTGTAAACATTTAGTGGATTGCATTCCAAAATATATCCGATTATATTTAAACATGGTCATAACACTTTTCTTACCAATTTAAACAAATCTAATGGTCGGATCATTAATTGAAAGTGCCTATATTTGTAAATGCCTTAGGTTTTCGGTATTGTTGTCGATATTTGTTGGATTGCATGCCAAACTATATCCGATTATCTTCAAATTTGATCATAACACTTTTATTAGCAATTTAAACAAATCTAACAGTCGGATCATAAATTCAAAGTTCCTATCTTTGTTAATGCCTTAGGTTTTCGATCTTTTTGTTGATATTTGTTGCATTGCATGCCAAAATATATCCGATTTTCTTCAAATTTGGTCATAGCACTTTTCTTAGCAATTTAACCAAAACTAATGGTCGGATCATTAATTGAAAGTTCCTATCTTTGTAAATGTCTTTGGTTTTCGGTATTTTTGTTGATATTTGTTGGATTGCATGACAAAATATATCCGATTATATTTAAATTTGGTCATAACACTTTTTTTAGAAATATAAACAAATCTAACGGTCGGATCATTAATTGAAAGTGCCTTTCTTTCTAAATGCCTTAGGTTTTCGATATTTTTGTTGATATTTGTTGGTTTGCATGCCAAAATATATCCGATTATCTTCAAATTTTGTCATAACACTTTTCATAGAAATTAACACAAATCTAACGGACGGATCATTAATTAAAAGTGCCTATCTTCTTAAATGCCTTAGGTTTTTGGTATTTTTTTTGATATTTGTTGGATTGAATGCCAAAATATATCCGATTATCTAAAATTGGGTCATAACACTATTATTAGCAGTTTAAACAAATCTAACGGTCGGATCATTAATTCAAAGTTCCTATCTTTGTAAATACCTTAGGTTTTCGGTATTTTTGTAGACATTTGGTGGATTGCATGCCAAAATATATCCGATCATATTCAACTTTGGTAATAGCACTTTTCTTAGCAATTCAAACAAATCTAATGGTTGGATCATTAATTGAAAGTTCCTATCCTTGTAAATGCCTTTGGTTTCGGTTTTTTTGTTTATATTTGTTAGATTGCATGCCAAAATATATCTGATTATCTTCAAATTTGGAAATAACACTTTTCATAGCAATTTAAACAAATATAACGTTCGGATCATTAATTTAAAGTGCCTGTATTTATAAATGCCTTAGATTTTCGATATTTTTGTTGATAATTGTTGGATTGTATGCCAAAATATATCCGATTATCTTCAAATTTGGTAATAGCACTTTTCTTAACAATTTAAACAAATCTAATGGTTGGATAATTAATTGAAAGTTCCTATCCTTGTAAATGCCTTAGGTTTTCGATTTTTTGTCGATATTTCTTGGATTGCATGCCAAAATATATCCGATTATTTTCAAATTTGGTCATAACACTTTTCATAGCAATTTAAACAAATATAACGTTCGGATCATTAATTTAAAGTGTCTATATTTATAAATGCCTTAGATTTTCGATATTTTTGATGATATTTGTTGGATTGCATGCCAAAATATATCCGATTATCTTCAAATTTGGTTATAACACTTTTATTAGCAATTTAAACAAATCTAACAGTCGGCTCATTAATTCAAAGTGCCTATCTTTTAAATGCCTTAGGTTTCGATATTTTTGTTGATATTTGTTGGATTGCATGCCAAAATATATTCGATTATCTTCAAATATGGTCATAACACTATTATTAGCAATTTAAACAAATCTACTGGTTGGATCATTTATTCAAAGTTCCTATCTTTGTTAATATCTTCGGTTTTCGGTGTTTTTGTAGACATTTGGTGGATTGCATGCCAAAATATATCGATTATATTCAAATATGGTCATAACACTTTTCATAGCAATTTAAATAAATCTAATGGTCGGATCATTAGTTGAAAGTGCCTATCTTTGTAAATGCCTTAGGTTTTCGGTCTCTTTGTAAACATTTGGTGGATTGCATTCCAAAATATATCCGATTATATTTAAACATGGTCATAACACTTTTCTTACCAATTTAAACAAATCTAATGGTCGGATCATTAATTTAAAGTGCCTATATTTGTAAATGCCTTAGGTTTTCGGTATTGTTGTCGATATTTGTTGGATTGCATGCCAAACTATATCCGATTATCTTCAAATTTGATCATAACACTTTTATTAGCAATTTAAACAAATCTAACAGATCGGATCATAAATTCAAAGTTCCTATCTTTGTTAATGCCTTAGGTTTTCGATCTTTTTGTTGATATTTGTTGCATTGCATGCCAAAATATATCCGATTTTCTTCAAATTTGGTCATAGCACTTTTCTTAGCAATTTAACCAAATCTAATGGTCGGATCATTAATTGAAAGTTCCTATCTTTGTAAATGTCTTTGGTTTTCGGTATTTTTGTTGATATTTGTTGGATTGCATGACAAAATATATCCGATTATATTTAAATTTGGTCATAACACTTTTTTTAGAAATATAAACAAATCTAACGGTCGGATCATTAATTGAAAGTGTCTTTCTTTCTAAATGCCTTAGGTTTTCGATATTTTTGTTGATATTTGTTGGTTTGCATGCCAAAATATATCCGATTATCTTCAAATTTTGTCATAACAATTTTCAAAGAAATTAAAACAAATCTAACGGTTGGATCATTAATTAAAAGTGCCTATCTTCATAAATGCCTTAGG